>APFE031440928.1:194265-317786 GCA_000404065.3 Pinus taeda
GAGTAGAAGAATTGGACTATCATGTGAAGGACCGACTCTTATATCATTGTGGGAAACTCTGGATTCCACAAACTGAGAGAGCAAAGATAATTAGGGAAGCACACACTTCTCTGATATTAGGTCACTTTGGGGTAAGTAAAACAGTTGCACAGCTGCAAAGGTTCTGTTATTGGCCAAAAATGAATGAGATAGTTTCTAGATATGTGAAAGGATGTGCTATGTGTGCTAAAAGTAAGCCTAGTAATAGAAAACTAGGCTTATACACTCCATTACCAGTTCCTTCTCACCCTTGGGAAAGCATTTCCATGGATTTTGTTGGAGGACTGCCTAAATCTAGGAAAGGTCATGATTATATGTATGTTGTTGTGGATAGGTTAAGCAAAATGTGTATTTTGATACCCTGTAGTAAACAGATTACAACTGAACAAACTACAAAATTATTCTTTGAACATGTATGGGTTCATTTTGGATTACCCACTTCTATAGTATCTAATCGAGACACCCGATTTGTGGGGAAATTTTGGTCAAGTCTGTGGGAACTAATGGACACAAATTTAAAGAAAAGCACAACTTTTCATCCACAAACAGATGGACAGACATAAGTAGTTAACAGGACAGTGAATCAGCTACTGAGAGGATATTGCAGCAAACATCCTAAACTTTGGGATGAACACTTGTGTTATGTGCAGCATGCTTACAATAGAGCCAAACATTCTTCTACACAGAGATCTCCTTTTGAGACCTGTTTTGGTTTCATACCAAGGTCTCCTTTGGATTTTGTCTTGGGTAAAGATATCATGGTTGATAGACAAAATGATGTGGACAAGGCAACTAAGTTCATTGAACAGATCCAGGAGATCCACTAGGTAGTACAGGAACAACTGGAAAAGAGTCAGGCCAAGTACAAGGCTAGGCATGATAAGCATCGGATGGAGCATAGTTTTCAAGTTGGAGACCAAGTCTGGCTGTATATCAGCAAGGACAGGATGCAAGGTGAAGGTAAAAATCTAAAACCTATAAGGTATGGATCCTTCAGGATACTTGAGAAGATTGGTGAAAATGCTTTTCGCCTTGATCTACCAGCTTACATGCACATCTACTCAGTCGTGAATGCAGATTGCTTGAGGTTGTTCGAACCTTCAATGGTTGAGGACCCTGAAGAGAAGATTCAATTACCCTCTGTTGATGACCTACTACCAGAATATCTTAATGAGTTTCAAGAAGATACAATGCTAGACAGGAAGGTAAGAAAAACGCGCAGTGGACAGGTGGAATCCCTCAGGATTGGGCTTAAGGGTTTGAAGCCGAGCAGTGCGAAGTGGATTGAGATTGGACAAGTGAGACAACAGTTTCCTCACTTAGTCGATGCTTGAAGAAAACCAAATTTTGGTGGTCCAAAAGCTTTTCCAGTAGGGAGGCCATGATCCGAATCAGATCCATGAATGACTGTCAAAGAACCATGACTGAATCAGATTGAACAAATCTCTAATGAAATCCAAAATAGTAATCGAAAACACCTTAAACGAGTGGCCATGGCAGCTGACATAGAATGATGAGGACCTCAGTCAAAGCGCGCTAACTGAGGCCCATGGAGACTGCGCAGGAGGCCAAAACAGCCCCTAGGAGCCCTGGATCAGGAAAAGGAGGCAGTTTTTGATGTGCGATTAGCGCTTAATCGCGCATCGCTAGGAAAACAGGGCCAAAGTGGAAAGCCTCAAGCACCTGGTCGCATGGAGGAACCAGAGAACTACGAGTGGAAAAGAAAAAGCACTAAAGGTCAAAAGGCAGGACTCGCACTCTAGAAAACTGGCGGTTTCCCTGGGACACCCTTGAATGGTAAGAAGTTTTCGAGGAGAGCAGAGCGATCCCACTCAGCGATCGATGCATGGTAGTGGAGATGAGAGAAAAACCGCCGCAATCGCACGCTATTGGTCGAGCAATTTAACCGTGCTCGACGTGCGTATGGCGTTGGATCTAAAGGAGCCCAGATCAGACAACTGAGACTTGCTCAATAGAAAGAAGCAGAATCGATAGGGAATTAAACCACTATTTGGAAGGATTTGGAATCCGTTGACTACCACGATGGAGAAAGAATGCATCCACGGTGTAATGGAACTCCAAGCACAGCTGCAGAAGGTGGATCGATGTAGGCAGGAGAGGAACCGAATAGTCACAGGGACCAAATGGCTAAAGCCATAAATAGAGACAATCGAAACAGAGAAAAGGTAAGGAAAACCCGAACTAAGAAGAGTCAGAACGATGAAGAGAGACAGTGAACAGTGAACCCTGAGAGGAGGACTGCACACAGAGAGCAGTAAAGCCAACCAGAGGGGATAGAGGACCGAGCTGACCAAGGCAACATCGAGTACCAGAGAGCTTGGAGATTCAAGCCTTCCCATAGAGGAATCTATCCAAATTGAGCATCACAGTTGGCTCTTTACACTGTAGACCAAGGGTCACAGAGCTGGTAGGAAGAACAAGAGCCTATGTACTCTGAGTGGCTTGGGGAATCCAAGACCCACCTTGCCAAGCAAAATCTGCTATCAGGAGAACTCACATTGAGTCCCTGTAATTGTAATTTCTCTGCTATAAGACACAATAAAACAAGGCCACCACTGAAAGCTGGACCGGAGACGTAGCCTTGGAGAATAGGATGAACTCCTTATTAAAAATTCTTGTGTCTTTATATTGCTTACTATATTCTCTGCTGTCTTTCCACTTTAATGTCTGTGTATTGGCAATCTGATCGATCCATTGCTTAAATAACACAGAACACACACCAGCACATGAGTCTGTAATACCTTTTGTTTAACAAATCTTCAACTGAGGTCACTCATAGGGTAACATTTAGATCACCCCACCATTGTTTCTTTTAGCTTTTTAGTTTCCTTGTAGCGCAATTTACTACTTTTAGCAGTTTTTTAGGTCCTGAACTTCCAGACCTGTTTTGAGGCCCTAAATGACGTTTTTGGGAAAACTGACAGCAACATGCATCCATGGATTGTTGTTTCTCTTCCAAAATTTGTACTTCTCAGATAGATCTTTCTAACGAGATATTGTGCATGTCAAACAGAGATCGTCTGGCAAAGTTACGACCTCGGGAAGTTAATGTACCTATTTATCCAAACGGGGCCCACATTTTGGCGTTTCATCTTCTAGGGTTAGGTTTTTGGATGTTTAGGGATTTCCATTGTTTCTCAACAATAAATAGGCATTCGAGCCTCATTGTAACACAGTTCAGAGGCATGTAGCTGCCACATCTCTTCTCAAAGATAAGCTACCATCACCCTAGCTAGTTTATTTCCATTTCTGTTTGTAAGCATATTTTAGTATTTTACATTAATGAAATGAAGTATTATTTCCACTGCATCTTTGTGTTTATGGTTATATCTGTAATCGGTTTCATTCCTGTTTAAATCTGGATCATACTAGTCCGTAATATGCAAACTTTAAAATGTTTATTGATGTAATTGTAAAATTATTCAAATTTATAATGATTTTATATATACTCTCTATATAATGTTGGAAACTTTTAGGGTAAAATAAAATTATATTGTAAAAATTGGGATAATCATTTTTATAAAAAATGGGAATTGACACATCATTTTTTGGAAAAATCATTGAAAATTAGCCAACCGATGAATATTAGCCCCTAAAGTTTTCTATGCCAAAAACACTTCTCCAAACCAAAATTTAACAACATACTCCTCACTTTCTCAATAATGGTGTGGTTCATCCTTTCTACAACACCATTCATTGAGGATTACCAAGCACAACCTTCTCATGCTTTATGGAAAACGTATTACAATATTTCTTGAATGCATTTGAGCAATATTCTCCACCATTATCTGTTCTTATATAATTAAGAAGTTTGTTAGTCTCTTTAAACAACATGGAATTTTTGAAATATTTCAATCACATCACTTTAAATTTTTATAGGGTAGGCTCAAACCTTCTTGGATGCATCAGCTATAAATGTTAAAAAAATATGATGCTCCTCCTAATGCCTTAATGTTAATAGACCCAAACACATCTGAGTGTATCAATTTTAACAAATATTTCTTTCTATCATGGCCACCT
Organism: Pinus taeda; assembly: GCA_000404065.3. Taxonomy (NCBI): domain Eukaryota; kingdom Viridiplantae; phylum Streptophyta; class Pinopsida; order Pinales; family Pinaceae; genus Pinus; species Pinus taeda. Next base: position 198,346 of record APFE031440928.1, read on the forward strand.
CTGTGGAATGAAAGCCTTCTTTCTCTACCATATATAAAATGCTCACAAAGATCGATATTATAGGATTTCAAACCTAGAAGTAAACTTTTCACAACAAGGAATTTTTAGCCCTTCTCACTCATGTCACCCAAAGATTACTTTTGCACTTCTCGCTCAAAGATCCCGCTACATGTATATAAACATGTATATTCTACTGAAACAAAAAATAATACATCACCATCTATGACTATAGAAATAGACTCACATTTATTTGTGTTGGATGAATTTTGATTTCTACAGGCCAGTTTCTAATCCTTTTGTCCTTTCTTCCAGACTTGACATTGTTTCTTCATGTGGCTAGGTTTACCATAGTGAAAGAAGAGTTCCTTTGCATCCTCTTTCTTTTCATGATTTAATTGTAAACTTTGTGCGTGAGTTTGTGGAATAGACTCACTAGCATGATCTACTATGAGTCACACATATTACTTGTAAGCAAGTCTAGGATGTTTTGTAGTGGTCTTTGTAATGTATGTACCTGGTAACTCCAAAAGTTGGAGTTGTGTTGTAAGCCTTAGAAGGCATGTGTACCCTAATACAATTCGTGGTAATGTAAAAACCACTTTGTATTTGCATTTTCGGTTTGTGGTAAGCTAGAAACCACATGTAAGAGTGAAGTGGGATAGAGATTCATGTTGGCATGGTTTAGGGTTAGCCGAGAAAACCCTCAGCTTGGTTGAGTTGGGTCTTTGGTGAGCTTTAGTGGCCGGAGTGCCCTAGCGACAGGTTTCTATCCCAGAGTGGCTGGAGTAACCTAGTGATAGGTTTGTAGCCAAAAGTAGTGCGCTGACGACAAGTTTGTATCCTAGAGTGGCTGGAGTGCCCTTGTGGCACGTTTATTGCAGAGAGTGGCTGGAGTGCCTTAGTGGCAGATTTGTGACCCAGAGCAGCTATGTTGAGCCTTTGTGGCTTAGTTGAGCCATGGTGGCTGAGAGCACTTGGTGGCATGGTTGAGGGTGATCCAATAAAACCTAGAGCATGGTTACGAGTAATTCGATAAACCCATGATGATGATATTGGAGGGGGAGTTATGGGAACAGATACATGTATGTAGTTATAATGGCTCACAAAACTGTGTATGCGAAGGACATCCTAAAAGGTTGACGGTTGCAAAACTTAACACCCATGCATTTCGGTGGATGGTTGCTCCTTTATATGGACATCAACATATTCTTTTGTTATGTTTTACCGCAGCTAGACTTTGCAGACTGATATCGATATAAGTACTCATTAAAGGGGTGTGTTGGAATAAGTAATTCCTATTTGTCTCATTTGTGATTATTTCTATCTAGAGGAGTCTGTTCCTATTTTGTTTCCTAGATTTGTGTGTGGTTGATATATTCTCTCAACCAACAGATTGTGTGTCCAAGATATTTTTCCTACCTTGAGACAATACTCCCGTATATATGTAATATCATATTTTATTAATAGATGGTAAGATAGTTTTCACTATCAGATTTTATCAAACATTAATCCATTAGGAGGAACATCATATTTTTTAATATTTATAGATGATGCATCGAAGAAGGTTTGGGCCCACCATATAAAAATTAAAAGTGAAGTGATTGAAATATTTCAAAATTTCCATGTTATTGAAAGAGACTAACAAACTTCTCAATTGTATAAGAACATATAATGGTGGAGAATATTGCTCAAATGCATTCAAGAAATATTGTAATACATTTTCCATAAAGCATGAGAAGACTATGGCTGGTAATCCTCAATGGAATGGTGTTGTAGAAAGGGTGAACTGTAGGTTTTAACCCCATACAGAAATTACCTGCATACGAATTCTAAATCATAGAAAAATAAACAATGCGAGAGCATAACACATACAAAACACATATGCACAGAGATTTTCCCCTGGATCCCAAAACCGGGACTACCAGCTTGATTTTTCATTATGTTCCTTTCAATGTTACAATACATATTTATACATGCCGAAGCATCGAATACCATGGACCGAAAACCATCGTGTCCAAAACCATGGACCGAAAACCATCGCGTCCAAAAAACATGTGCGAAAATCATGCACAAAACCATACCCCTCAAACCCAGACCCCCCGGGTTACGGGTACCCCTCAAACCCCCCGTTAACTATGTGGAAAGAATATAACATGACCCAAAATGAACCACACCATTATTGAGAAAGTGAGGAGTTTGTTTTCAAATTTTGGTTTGGAGAAGCATTTTTGGGAAGAAGCAATAAGGACAACTTGCTATCTTATAAATCGATCTCAACTAGAGCTTGCGATGCTGACATCTCTAAAGAAGTTTAGACTGGTAATGGTCTAAACTTAAACAAGAATGCAAAAAGTTACAAATATAACCATAAACACAGAGATGTATCATAAATAATACTTCATTTCTATATCAGAATACTGGAATATGCTTACAAACAAAATGGAAATAAACTAGCTTGTGTAATGGTAGCTTATCTCTGAGAAGATATGTGGAGGATACATGCCTCTAAAATATGTTAAAATGAAGCTCATGTGCCTATTTATTATTAAACAACAAGAGAAAACACTAAACAACCAAAACACTAGCCCCAACAGATGTAACACTAAGAGTTTGTGGGCCCCGTTGGGGTTACTTAGGCATCCAACCTCACAGAGTTGTAACTTGGTCATATTATCTCCATTTGATGCATACGATACCTTTTTGGAAAGGTATCACCGAGTAATCCAAGATTTGAGGTGCAACAAACCCCAAAAATTCGTTGTTTAGGGTGTCAAAATTGCTCCAGAAGTTTAAGGCTTGAGAAACTACAAAAATTAACAAATGCTAAAATAAACAAGGAAATATATGAAACAGACTGGAGGTCTAGGTGGAATAAGCAAGTGGCCAACAATATCCATTTGGATCAGTCCTCCCCCCTTAGGAAGAAATGGTCCCCATTATGTGGAGAGCCTCCATGAGGCAAGGAAATTTCTGTTGAGTCTGGTCCCTAGTGAACCACTTGACCTGGTGGAGTTGGCCTTCTTTGACAACTTGATATAGCTAGATCCTTTGTTGGAGAGTGTTCCTGATCTATGTGTTGATGAGATGTTCAGTTTTGGCTTGTTCCATGCAGTCCAGGTTGTTCTCTATCCATATTAGTTGTTCTAGACTGTCGGATGTGTCCAACAATGTTGGAAAGTATGGTTTAAGGTGGTCAACATTGAACACTAGGTGAAAACCAAGGAATAGTGGGATGTTGAGCTCGAATGCATTGTCATTGACAACCTTGGTGATTGTGTATATCACATATCAGAGAGGGTGAATCTTGCGGTGGGGTCCAACAAGGCGCTCCTTCTGCAAATGTAGCCAAACTTTGTTGCCCACCTCGAACTTGTGTGATAGTCGATGTTGATCATGGCCATGATTGTACATATTATTGGATCTATTTAATATATCATGGACCTACTGGCGGATTTTTTTAATGCACTCAATGAGGTTTTCATCCCTATCAAATTCAGACTCGACCTGACCTGAATCTACGTGAGTGGCTGGAAATTGCATGACCACATTAATGGGACATAATGGCTGAAATCCCAACCCTACCTGAAAGGGGTTGTGGTCTGCTGAGTTGTGGAGAGCTCTTTTGTAGCTAAGTTGGATATAGGGGAGACTTTCATCACACGTGCATGGATTCTTTCAGTTGTACATCTGTAGAATGTGTACGATCATCCTGATGATAACCTATGTTTGACCATTAGTTTGCGGATGGAAAGTTATGGAATTGTTAAGTTTTGTATCCAACGTCAACCAAATATTACGAAAATGCACTCAAGAATCTATTGTCCTGATCTGAGACAATGGACTACGTGATCCCAAAGTGTACCCACACTGGCTCAAAGAAGAGCTTATAGGTAGCCTTTGATGTGATACTCTTCTTGCAGGCCACCATGGGCTATCTCAAAGAATCTGTCGATGACTTCAAAAATGTAGTAATTGACATGCTTAGTTGAAGGAAGGCCTGATGTGTAATCCATGGAGATATATTCCCAAGGTATACTAGGATTAGGTAGAGGAGTACATAGGCCTTTCTTCTTGATGGTTGGTTTGGCAATGACGCAAGCGATACAGGATCTAATGTACATCCTAACATCCCGATGAAGTTTTGGCCAATAAAAATACTTCTTCAATACCGCCATCATTTTCTCTACTCGAAAATGTCCATCAACCCAACTGTAGTGCACCTCCCAAATCATCTTAGCATGCTCTCTTAATGGAACATATATGTGTCTAACATGGCACAACAATGCATCTTGAAGGTGAAAATTTAGAACTTTCTTCCCTTCCACGAGTGTGTGCTATGTGCTTCCAAATTCTAGATTTCTTTAGTACAGATGTCGCCACCTCGAAGTCTCGTGGCCATAGGAGTCAAGCACAATGATTAGCACCGTGATTGGTGGTTGACTAAAAAATCTACAACATTATTGGTGCTTCCCTTCTTCTACTTAATGTCCAAATGGAACTATTATAGGTAGGTGGGCCATTTATGATGGTGATCATTCTGCAACTTCCCTTATATCTGTATGAACTGCACGGGTCGTTGGTCTATGTGGATGGCCATTTCCTTGCCCATAATGTAATTCTTCCATTGATGGGAGGCCTGTAGAATGGAATACATTTCTTTGTCATAATTGAGATACTTTCGGACTGTGTCTAAATGTGTCTCACTGTGGTAAGACATTGGATGCCCCTGCTGAGTAAGAACTACACTAATAGAATAGTCAGAGGCATCTGTATCAATCTCAAATGGTTGTTATAGGTCTAGTAATGTGAGACCTAGTGTAGAGTAGACATGATGCTTCAACTCAGTAAACACCTTTTGTTGGGTTTGAGACCAAATTTTTTTTTTCTTTCACTCTGCCCTTGGTTACTTGACTTAGAGGCCAAGTGATATGAGAGAACGCAAACACAAACCTATAGTAGAAATTGGCAAGACCCAAATTGTTGCAGAGCTCTATTATAGTGGCTACAATTGGCAAGTCCTAAATGACTTGTATCTTGGATGGGTCCACATGCAAACCATGCTCATCAATGATGTACCCCAGTTATTGAACCTGGGTCATGCCAAAAGTGTATTTCTCCAAATTCGCACACAACTTGTATTGTCGCAGGGTTTGAAGGACATGTTAAATATGATGGAGGTGTTCTTCCCAACTCTGGCTAAAGATCAAGATATCATATAAATATAGTAAAATTAATGTTGAAGGATCACAATATGTCATCCATCAATTTGATGAAGGTTGAGGGGGCATTCGTCAAATCGAAAGGAATTACCAACCATTCGAAAAGGCCCTTCTTGGAGTTGAAGGTATTCTTCCAAACATCGGAGGGATCGATAGGCACCTAGTGATATCCGCACTTCAATTCAATCTTAGTGAAATATTTGGGCCCCTTGAGCTATTCCAAAAGGTAATCAATCAATGGAATTGGGTACCTATTCTCGACAATGATCTTGTTTAATGCTTGATAATCAGTATAGAGTCTTTGGGTCCAATCATTCTTCCATAGTAATACAATCAGGCTCCCATAAGGTGATGAGCTTTTACTAATGTGCCCTTTATGAAAAATCTTCTAAATCCACCTCTTAATGTCATCGTTCACCAGAACATAACATCATAGATCAGTCCATTACATAGTGGCACACCTGGGGTGAAATTGATGGAGTGCTTGACCTGACAGTGTAGAGGTACCCCTATAGGTGAGGTGAAAATGTCCCTGTATGCGTCCACAACCTTGTCCATCTATTTCTTCTATTGGGTGGAGCCCTGTTTGGAAGTTGTGGCCACAACCTTCTTCTTTTCCTGAGGGCATAATATAAGGAAAACAAATTTCCTGGTCTGGGAAATTATGTTACATCATTTCTTTGTAATGATTAAATGGATGTTGGTAGGTGGAGATAACACTAGTACCCTATACAAATTACCTTCCAAAGTAATAATCACAGAGAGATACCTAGACTCATATACAACATGTCTCTTCCATAAGTATGGTTTCCTAATAATACATCACAAACTTCAAGAGGAGAAACATCACACAATACCTCATCCATAAAAGGATTGATGTTATAGGGAAGGTGGCACTGCTAGCTGATGTGGAGATCTCATCCTTGGTAAAGCCACCTGATGGTGTACAATTGTAGATGTGATATTGACATTAGGCCCAACCACTTCACGACCTCTACTAGTATTAGGTTCTTTTGGCTCCCGCTGTCGATAATGAACTGCATCGAAGAACCTTCACCCACATCTATGAGTGGAAGATTCATCCACCCTCCTCTAGATATTTAGGCTCATTCTTCTATATCTTGGTGGTGGCCACGGTGGCAATTATCCGCGTCAATGATCTAATTCCATTTTTCATCCTCCTTCTTAAGTTATGACTAAGAGTTAGAACCTATGTCTAATTCAGAAGCCTTTAGCTCTAACACCAATGACTGCTTCGCCCGACACTAACTTGTGTTGTGAGTGGAGCTCTTATGGAACTCACACCATTTTACCATCTCCTTCTTTGGCTTCGTGATATTGTTCTTTACTCACAACTTGAGTGGGTTGTCCTTGGTCGCCCCACCTTAGATTTGGAATTTTCTTTGTGGTTTGGGGGTACTTATTTCTTGCTTTGGATTCATAGATCCAAAGTCTCCATTCTTTTGTTTAAATTTTTTCTCGATCTTGACAATATATCGGTATGTTATGCCAAGTGAGGAGATTTCTAGAAATTCCATGTCATCCTTTGTATACTTGTGTAGATAGTCTTGGTACTCGAGTACCAAATTCCGCTCAGAATCCTTGATACCCAACTTTGTGTGAAGGGTATGGAAAACATTTGTTAACTCTGGCACATCTTGGTCCCTTTTCTACCACAATGTGGTCCACACTTTGTATTTATCTTCATAGCTCCTAATAGGGTAGTATTGTTCCTTGATGGTATTTCAAAAAGAATCCCAGGCCAACCTTTCACAACACCTTGTCTTGCTTCATCAAGTACACAAGCTTCAGTGTTTTTCTTGCACAAAGACAACATGTCGATCAAAACTTAATGCATTCCCCTCATAGGTTGATCACCCAAACTTGGTCTAGCTGCAGGCTGAGCAGATCCCCTAATAAATTGTGCAATTCTCGAGGGCTCTAGCCTTCCTTCTGGAAATTGCGCAATTCTATCTAGTAGCCTGTTTGGCTCCATAATTGTGCAACCCACTAGTCAGGCTTCACCTTGAAAACTGTGCAATCCTTCCCAACAGACCTTCTCAGCCCAAGATTTGCGAAATCCTAGGGAACATTCAGCTGCTCTGCCTAGAAATTGCACAAATCTCCTAGGCACCCAACCCAACTCCCATCAAGAAATGCGCATTTTCTCCCATCAATTGAGCAACCTTATGCATGAGGAGTCGGGTTGACCAGTTCCACCTGGGACCAAGGAAACTTGACTTGCATGCATGACTTGATTTTTCCTAGAATAGTAAAAGGAATTATGCAAAAAGACTCCCATGATTGAGGGAGCTATTTTTAGTAGCTGGAGTTTATATCCAAAATTGTTTTAGAACCTTTCCTCCAAGTGTCGCTTTTTGCTAGATTTGTGGCATGCACGTCATGAGCTCAAACTTATTTATTTAATGCATCAAAGCTCATTCTTTCATATCTATCTTGGAGCTCTGACATCCCACAGCACATCCAAAACTCTTCGACACATTCGGCTCAACTATTCATGGGTAAGAGGTCTCAACTTGTCTTTTTCAGCATTTCTCTCGCTTTTTGTGTTTTCTCTTGTGTTGGTGTTGTTTTCCTGATTTCTTTGAATGCTTTTTGTATTTTACATGCATACTAGATTTTACTAGCATCGTTTTAGTTTTTGTTGCTATCTCACTGTTGTTGCATGCATGTAATGGTTTTGCACGAAGGATCGCTGATTCGGAGACTTGCTTCACCACATGCATGTTGTTCTGGTTTCTAAGTCCTTCACTCAATGTTTTCATGCATGATCAATCACTTATACTTTCACTTAGTGTTGCTATACATTCGCTTTCACATTTTCTTTCAGTTTCCTGTAGGCGAGTCTGGCTAGCCTTGGCCCGGACTCTGTCTCACCTAGACAACATTACGCAATCTAGGGAAGGAAGGCTCTATCTTCCTCTCCAAAAATGTGTATTTGGTCCCAAGCACTATCCTCCAGGGCTACTTTGTGCATTTGTGAGGGACAGTGACTGCTGGCCTAGAAAATTGTGCAATACAGTCCCAAAGCCTGCAGTCATTGCCAACTAGAATTGCTCATTGTACAATCCCAGCAGTTAGCAGTCAACCTAGATTTCACATTGTGCAAATCAAGTAGCCAATATTGCCTCCCAGATAGCCTAGACTTCCTTTTGTGCAGTTTTGGTAGCCAGACTCCTGGCCTCCCATAAGAAATTGTGCAATCTTTGCATATCATTCCCTAGGTATGTGTTACGTCATTACCCATTGTTTCTTTGGTTTCCGCTTACGGATTTATTTCCATGCATGTTGCTTTGTCTCCACATCTTTCAAGTGTTCATCTGCCTCTTAGCAGTATAGGATCAATGGCCTCCAAGAGAGCGGGATCAAAAGACACTGATGGAAGTGAAACTAAGGAAATAAATTTTTACATCTAACTATTCACATTCTAAGTCTAAAGAACCAACAAGAATAATGATGACTCTGATGGATGAAATTTTGACAAAGGTAAGAAAATCTCAATGAAGTCAACACCTTCCTTTTGGGAAAATCCTTTCACCACTAGCCTTGCTTTATACCTCTCCTTATTTTCGTCACCTTCATGCTTAGTCTTGTATACCCATATTTTTTGTAATGGATTTCTACATTTTGGGTGCTTTTACAACTCCCAAGTTTTATTTTCCAGCAAAGAGTTCATTTCTTCCTCCATTGCTTTCTTCCATTATTTATTTTTCTTAACTTTACAAGCCTCTTGAAAAAAATTAGTCTCACCTTCATTAGTTAATAAAATAGATTTTGAAGGAGGTTACCTTTGGGAAGGCTTGTGAGGCCTAGAAAATCCATGAACCAACATTAATGGTGAGTTTTTAGGTTGAATCTCTTGTAGAGGTTCCTATAATATTCCTTCTTCTTGGTGTTCATAATTCTCCACTTGTTTTCCTTCCTTCTCTTGAATATGTTGTCCATTTTCTTGCATTTGTGGGATGTTTTCATGTTGCTCTTCAAACTTTTCAATAACTTGACCTCCAACTCACCTACAAACCTATTAAACATTTATGACTCATTAAATATAAAATCTCTGCTTCGAATAACTTTATGTTTGACTCGATCCCATAAATGATAACCAAATTTTTCTTTCACATATCCCTAAAAAATGAGTTTCATAGATTTATCATCTAGCTTGATTCTATTTTCTTTGGAAATGTGTACAAATTCTTCACATCCAAAGATTTTCAGATCAAAATAATTCAACTTCTTACCTGATCTAGGTAGATATTTGTGGCCACCCACCTATTCCACCTAGACCTCTAGTTAGTTTCATTTGTTTCCTTGTTTATTTCAATGTTTACTATTTTTAGCAGTTTTTCAAGTCCTAAACTTCGATAAAAGTTTTGACCCCCTAAACAAAGACCTTTCCAACAAGGTATTGTACACATCAAACAAAGATAATATGACCAAGTTACGACCCCGTGAAGTTGGTTTCCCAAGTAAACCCAACGTGGCCCGCAAACTCTTGACGTTACATCTGTTGGGGTTATGGTTTTGGTTGTTTATGGTTTTCTCTTGTTTTTCAATAATAAATAGACCCTCATTGTAACATAGTTTAGAGGCATGTAGCCTCCACGTATCTTCTCAGAGATAAGCCACCATCACCCAAGCTAGTCTATATCCATTCTATTTGTAAGCATATTTCAATATTCTTATATTAATGAAGTGAAATATTATTTCTCTTGCATCTCTATATTTATGGTTATATATTTAATTTTTTGTGTTGTTATTTAAGTTCAGATCACTACCAGTCTGAACTTCTTCAGAGATGTCACTATCATGGGCTCTGGTAGGATATTGACTTATAAGATAGCAAGATCAATTTCTAAGGGGTCTTGTATAAATTCAAGGGTCACTTGGAAGTCCAAGAGTCATGAGGGAAGCTCATGACTCATGGGGATATGAATGGTCATTTCTATTATCATAAATACACCCTTATGACTCAAGAAAATGTATTTTTGGGGCTTGGACTTTTTAAAGCTAGCCTTGGCTCCTCTAGCTTGACATAAGAGAGAAAATCATTCCTGAGAGGAGAAAGTAATGACTTAATGCTACAGTACTAGAGCTAGTGCCTCACCATTGTAATTGTGTACTTGGAACTATTAGGATTCCAACAAACTCTCATAGGTTGTTTAGAAGAGGATATGGGGATTTAGTTTTACAAAGCATAGCCCCATGGTAAGGTTTGCTGATTTGCAAAATTGAGTAGTCATTTTCCATTAGGGATTTTGTAGCGTGATTTTTGCTAACACTCATATGTTATTTTTTATTCAAAATATAATACATATGTTTATATTCGTTTCATTACATGGATTTCTAGAATTGTAGAGAACATATTGTTATTATTCATATCTTTTATTTTTTTGAAATATAATATATATTTATGTCTTAAGGCATTCCCTGTGAGAATAAGTCCCTCTCATGCCACCTGTGTTGTGGTGGGACATTAATTTTTACGTTAGGCAATTGAAATAACTTCTGCCATCAAATTGTAGACCGATATTGTCATTTACAATTAGGTACAATGATAAGCCATAGCTCCATAGAGGCTATTGATCACAAGTTGTGAGCCTCTTCCTTGCGAGATTGGTTTTCTGGAGAGGACTAGTTGAATACGTGTTGGGATTCGCAACTGCCTATCATATAAAAAATCAACAAGCAGTGGAGCAAAGGCAGTTGAGATTACAAACACGAAATGATGCGGATAATGGTTGTATGATTTCTCTGATCCAAACAAGACTTCAACCATGTGTGTCTTCATTTTTATATGCTTAGTTCGTAAATATTTTTGGTTCGGTTGTGGAAGAGCAGCTATTCTTGTGAAACATTATAATTTCTTGTTAAATTGGAAAGCTACCATCTGTGGATAAAGTGTTGGCTCCTTTTTAGATCTAGCCTTGGCTCCTCTAGCTTGACATAAGAGAGAAAATCATTCCTTGGAGGAGCAAGTAATGAATTAACGTTACACTATTGGAGCTAGTGCCTCACCATTCTAATTGTGTACTTGGAACTTTAACCTAATTATCATAAGCTCATTGAGCCAACACACGGTGTTGTGGATGAATTTAGGGCTTCAAAGAAGAGCAATGCAACTCTTGAAAAATTAGTCAGTCTTTTGCTCTTTAGAAATGAAATGTTTGCATTGGACCTATCATTTGGTCTTCTATTTGGTGGACTAAAAGAGTCATAGTGCAAGATCATGGTGTTCTTTAGAAATGGAATGTTTGCATTGGTCCGATCATTTGGTATTCTATTTACTCGATCGAAGAGGTACTGTTGAGTTGAGCAGCGAAAGCATAACTTGAAAATAATTTGAAATTGCAGAAAATAATGGCAAATAAAAAAGATAGAAAAACAATCAAACACATAAATTGACACAATTTTACGTGGTAAAACCTACATCCAGGAGGCAATGATATCTGGTATTATTATTATTCAAGGGATATTTACATCATCCAAATCAAAGGCATACATATCCAACCATTCAACCCATTCTCCACTCATTTTATGTTTTCTTATTGCCTCTATAGGCTTACATGGGAAAAGAGAAACATGTTAGATCTTTCCTAAATCTGTCCACAGCTTGTAAAGCAATTACATAAGAAATTGTTCATATAAAAAAAAATGTTCCTTTTATGTGTTTTTCCAAAACCTTAGATTAGAAATAACAGCCCAAACAAAGGAACCAATTTTAGCTATTATCCCAAGAATATAAGGAAATAGTTGTAAAATTCTAACAATCTCCACCTTGATAAAAATTTATTTGATATATCATGCCCAAAATATTCATCACCTTCCTTGTAAGCCAAGAGAATCTAGGCACCACTTTAGCTTCTCCAATTCCATGTAGACCTCCTATCAATTTCATCTATTACCTTGTTTATTTCATCATTTCCTATTTTTAGTTGTTTTTCCTGGCTTGAACTTTCGGAGTAGTTTTGACACCCTCAACAACACTTTTCAAGGTATGTTGCACCTCAAATCTCATATTACATAGGGAGACCTTATCAAAAAGTTATCATACGCGTCAAATGGAGATCATATGACCAAGTTACGACCTCGTGAAGTTGGGTGCCCAAGTAACCGCAATAGGGCCCACAAACTCTTGGCGTTACAACCATTGGGGTTAGGGTTTTGGTTGTTTAGAGTTTTCTCTTATTTTGCAATAATAAATAGGCCCTTGAGCCTCATTGTAACATAGTTTACAGTCATTTAGCATCCACATATCTTCTCAGAGATAATCTATCATCGCTCAAATGAGTTTATTTCCATTATGTTTGTAAGCATATTTCAGTATTATGATACTAATGAAATGAAATATTATTTTTGTTGCATCTATGTATTTATGGTTATATATGTAATTTGTTGCGTTCTTGTTTAAGTTCAAATCATTACCATTCTAAACTTCTTTAGATGTGTCACCATCACAAGCTCTAGTAGGAGATCGATTTATAAGATAGCAAGTTGTCCTTACTACTTGTTCCTGAAAATCAGGGAACATTTTAAGGATGGAACATTAAATTAAAGTTTAAAAACATTGGTGAATCTTATTATGATCCTGGTGGATATTTGTGGCCACCCACCAAGTCCACTTGGACCCCCACCATTGTTTCTTTCAACTCTTCAGTTTCTTTACTTGTAGCACAATTTACTATTTTTAGTAGTTTTTCGGGTCCTGAACTTCCGAAGTCGTTTTGAGGCCCTAAATGATGTTTTTTTGGAAAAACTAGGAGCAACATGGCTCCATGGAACAACCTTGCTCTTCCCAAAGTTGTATTTCTTGGATAGATCTTTCTAATGAGATATTGTGTGCGTCAAACGGAGATCGTGTGCCAAAGTTACAACCCCAGGAAGTTGATGTATCAATTTACCCAAACGGGGCCCACAGTTTGGCGTTTCATCTTTTACGGCTAGGTTTTTGGATGTTTAGGGCTTTCCATTTTTTCTCAACAATAAATAAGCCTTTAAGCTTCATTGTAACACAGCTCAGAGGGATGTAGTCACCACATCTCTTCTCAGAGATAAGCTACCATCGCCCTAGCTAGTTTATTTCCATTTCTGTTTGTAAGCATATTTTAGTATTTTACATTAATGAAATGAAGTATTATTTCCACTGCATCTTTGTGTTTATGTCTATATCTGTAATCAGTTGCATTCGTGTTTAAATCCATATCAGTGGTATCAGAGTGGTGTGCTTTTTCTCTGTTTTTCTTTGCATGTCCCCAACGAGGTCGGGATATAAGGAGTTAGGGCTTGAACTGGTCGAACCTTTGTAAGGCCAGCCTCGCAAATCCTAACAGCCTCCTATGGCGGATGAAAATAAGGAAGAGGGGGTAAGAGATCATATCAAAATCTTACTCAAAGAAGCCCTCAAGCAACAAAGGAATACGATGATGGACAACTTTGCCCAGATTCTTCAGCGGCTACCGAGGGGTGATGCATCACCTTCCAACAGCTACTCTAGAAACGCCATACCATTTAAGGTAGAAGTTAATTTTGAAATCCCCATATTCTAAGGTGTTGGAAATAATATTGAGAGGGGGGGTGAATTAGTATTATCAAATCAATTATTTTTCATTTCACTATCAGATTTGTATACGCTATTGTGTCTAAAGCAACAAGCATATATCAGTAAACTTATGATTCATTAAATGTTGATCTTTAATCAGTGCATTATAACTTCATTAACCATAAGAATAGTAAACAGGTGCAGTAAAACATAACAAATCATCACACACATGGACAAAAGATATAAGGTGGAAACCCAATGTGGGTGAAAACCACCTGTTGCAATTCGTCTCTATCTTCTTTTAATAAGAAACTTCTTTTTACAATATTTTTGTACTAGTGCAGTCTTATACTAGTACACAGGCTTCTACCTACAGAAGGATACTACCTTCTCTTGTTCTCCAGCTTCTCCTGGAAGGGAGCTACATCCCCCTTAGCTCTTGTACTAGCTGATGTACTAGCACATAAGTGCTAACCTACAAAAGGCTACAACCTTCTCTTTCTTCCAGGAACCACGTTTCATAAATTTTCAGATTGGATCCATCAATGACATTAATCAAACATCAAATATATCTGCATCAACCAATCTCCTTTTCTTCAATCAAAACTGAATCAAGCAATTACTTCTCTGAATGTTATAACCAGAATACATTAACAGTAACCAGAAACCAATCCTGAACCTAGAACACTACAACAATACACATAAGTAGCTAAAACATATTTCATGAGACGTACGCTACTTCAATATGTAGAACCTGCGTGCATACGCTTCTGTATTAAGGCCAACCAGCATATACATTGTTTTGACTTACTTAACATGCGTGTATATGCACCTCTGCTATGCAGAACCTACGTACAGATCTATAAAAGATAAGCTACCCTTTTCACTTATTCAGACATCAGTTATACCCAGATTATTAGATTTATAGATCAAGTCATGCGCCAAACATAATAGATCAAAATCACACAAAGATACTACTATTCAAGCCTTAAGATCTTACTATTCCTCCTTGGTTCAGATCCCACTATGCACCATAACCCAATTCTAGATCTTGCTCTCCATAAGATATTCAATGCTTGAGTGAATGCCTTTACCTAATGATCTCCTTCCCCTTTTATAGTCTTAGGCCTTACTCAATACCATGGTCCAAAACCATAGAGAATCAATACCATGGACCAATACCTGGGTTCAACACTTCAGACGAGATACCATGGTCCAAAACCATAGGTCCAAATATCAAGGACTAAATACCATGGACCAAAAATAAGTTTTCCCACATGTACATTCTTTTCCTTGCATGTAAGTGTGTGCATACGTATATGCGCCTTTTGATCGTCAAACCCATGTGTATATGCGACTTGGTCAAGAGGAACCTACGTATATCTCTTTTTCTTTCGTTTTGAGAGCCTAAACTGAGATCTTCCATCTGAGTCAGTTGCCATCAAGGACAACACCTATGCCATAGTGAAAAACCTGTGTCATAATGCCAAGAGAAGGTAATATAGACGCAGATGTCGTCGATAAATGGTCAAATCTACTAGAGGGTTATTTTTCTATTCATGATTTTTCTAGTTGGGAAAAGATTATTTTTTCTCTTCTCAAAGCAGCTCCTGATGTCAAGGACTGGTACAAAACCTACTGTGAGAAGAAGGATAAAAGTACAGGCTCACTATTTTCAGCCACACCCACTTGGAATTCATTCCGGGATGCCATCAAGGAGTAGTACTACCTTTTCGGAAGCTATGAGGATCAATACATAAAGTGGACCACGCTGCGACAGGGAAGGGATCAAGACGTGCTGGAGTTTACCAATATTTTCCATACCCTTCGCATAAAGCTGGTTATCAAAGATTCGGAGCATCATTTGATACTCAAATACCGTGGTTGGCTGCACAAGTATGTCCAAGAAGAAATAAAATTCCTGAACATCTCCTTTCTCAACACATCATACCAGTATGCCATCAAGGTTGAGCAAAAGTTTAAATAGAAGAAGCGAGACTTTGGATAAGCAAATCTGAAGCAAGGGAAAGGTTCTCCCAAACCACAGAACAATGGAAAAAGCCAAGGTGGGGCGACCCAAGACAACTTGCCAAAGCTGCAAGAAAAGAAGAGCGTCATGAAGCTAAAAAAGGACATGGGAAAGTGGTGTGAGTTCCATAGGAGCTCCACTCACAATACAACTGAGTGTCATGCCAAGCAGCCACTGGTGGCTGAGCTAAAGGTTTCAAAATAAGATGCTTGTTCTGATTCTAAGTCAAGGGGAATCACAAAGGGAAGCAGATTATCGATGCGGAGCCTAATGCCACCATTGCCACCATGAAGATCCAAAAGGAGGAACCTGAAGATCTAGAGGAGGAGGAGTGTCTATTCCACTCTCAGATCTGGGTAAAGGGCTCCCTGCTAAAGTTCATTGTTGACAACAGGAGCAAAAAGAACCTCATTTTAACATAGGTCATGAAGCGGTTGGGCTTACTGACCATAGCACATCCACAACCATACACCATCGGGTGGTTTCACCAAGGACATATCTTCACATGAGCTAGCAGTGTCACCTTCCATACAACATCAAGCCCTTCATGGATGAGGTTTTTTGTGACATTGCTCCCCTTGAAGTTCGTGATGTATTATTAGGGCAACCATACTTGTGGAAGTGACATGCTATGTATGAATCAAAGCCCCATGTTGTTATTGTTACTTTGGGAAATAAGTTGTATAGGATACCAGAGGTAGCATTGCCTACTGTCGTCTCTCTAGTTACTGCAAAACAATGCAGTAAGCTCATTTTCAAATAGAGAATTTTTTTTCCTAATGATAAGCCCACAAGGAAAGAAGAAGACGGTGGCCATGACCTCCAGACAGGGCCCCTCCACACAAAAACTATAGACATACAAGGTTGTGAAGGAGTATGAGGACATCTTCACCTCCCCTGCAGGGGTTCCTCTGCACTGTTAGGTCAAGCACTCCATTGATCTGGCCCCTGGTGCGCTGATGCCCAATGGGCCAATCTATCGGTGCTCCATTCTAGAGAATGATGAAATAAAGAGGCAGATTGAGGTGTTGCTGCAGAAAGGTCACATTTGTCCTTGTTCATCGCCCTATGGGAGCCCGATCATGTTGGTACAGAAGAAATGGGACTTGGAGACTTTATATTGACTATCGAATGCTAAACAAGATCATTGTCTATAATAGATACCTGATTCCACCAATTGATGACCTCCTAGACCAACTGAAGGGGTCATAATGTTTTAGCAAGATTGATATGAATTCAGGATATCACCAGGTACCAATCGAACCCTCCAATGTGTGTAAGACTACCTTCAAAGCCAAGGAAGGCCTCTTCGAATGGTTGGTTATGCCTTTCGGATTGGCAATTGCTCCTGCAACCTTCATGAGGCTAATGGATGACATCTTGTGGCCATTCACCAACTCATTTGTAGTGGTATACTTGGATGACATCTTGGTCTTCAACCAGAGTTGGGAAGAGCACCTTCACCACATCTGATAGGTTCTCCAAACACTGCGGCAACATAAGTTATGTGCAAATTTGGAGAAATTCACTTTTCGCATGACCCAGGTTTAGTATCTAGGATACATTATTGATTAACAGGGGGTGCATGTGGATCCAGCCAAGATCCAAGTCATTCGGGATTGGCCATCTCTAACCACTCTAACAGATCTCCGTAGCTTTCTAGGTCTTGCCAACTTCTACTACACATTCATGTTGGGATTTTTCTCATATCACTTGGCCCTTGAGTCAAGTCACCAAGGGAGGAGCGAAAGAAAAATTATTTTGGTCTGAATTTCACCAGAAGGCATTCACAGAGTTGAAAGATCGCCTCTGGTCAACAACAGTGCTTGCATTACCATACTTGCAACAACCATTTGATGTTGAGATAGATGCCTCTGACGATGCTATTGGGGAAGTCCTTACTCAACATGGGCATCCAATGGCATATCATAGTGAGACACTTTCAGACACAGTCCAAAAGTATCCCACTTATGAAAAAGATATGTATTCCATTATGCAAGCCTGCCAACAATGGAAGCATTGCATTTTGGGGAAGGAAACGGTCATCCACACAGATCACCGACCCCTGCAATTCATATAGACCTAAGGGAAATTCTAGAATGATTGCCATCATAAGTGATCCAGATACCTACCATAGTTCCATTTGAATATAAAATATAAGAAGGGCAACACCAATAATGTTGGAGATTGCCTCAGTCGACCACCAGTCATGGCATTAACCACCGTGCTCAAATCTTGTGGGCATGAGACTTCTGATTGGCCACTTCTCCATAAAAGTGACCCAAAATTTGGCCAAACATACCAAACACTCTTGGAAGGTTAGCATGTTCCATATTTTCACCTCCAGGATGCCTTGTTATGCCACCTGGGTCACCTTTGTGTTTCTTCAAGTGAGCTGCCAAGATGATTTGGGAAGCACACTACAGTCAAGCTGCTAGGCATTTCGGGGTCGAGAAAATGTTGGTAGTACTACATAAGTATTTCTATTGGCCAAATCTTCGACAGCATGTCAGGAAGTACATCAGATCATGCACTGCCTGCATCATTGCTAAACCAACCATCAAGAAGCAAGGCCTCTATACCCCGCTACCTACCCCAAGTCTCCAGTGATTATATGTCAGGCCTTCCTTCCACTAAGCATGGAAATGACCGTGTTTTTGTGGTCGTCGACAGGTTCTCAAAGATGGCTGTTATGGTGGTTTGCAAGAAGAATATCATAGCAGAAGCCATTGCTAAACTCTTCTTTGAACGAGTGTGGGTACACTTTGGGATTCCACAGTCTATCATCTCATATCAGGACAGTAGGTTCCTCATTACATTTTGGTCTAGTCTCTGGTTGATGCTAGACACCAAACTCACTAAGTCCAAAGCCTTCCATCCTCAAACTAATGGCAAGATAGAGGTTGTCAACAGGATGATCGTACACATTCTTCACATGTACACCTCAAAGCATCCACGCACATGGGACGAGAGCCTCCCCTATGTTCAACACAGCTACATCCAAGCTCTCCACAGATCGACTGGCCACAACCCTTTTCAGGTGGGCTTGGGATTCTAGCAACTATGTCCCATTGATGTGGCCATGCCATTTTCCACTACTCACGCAGATTCAAGTCCATGACATTCTGGAGAAATAAAATTCTAAGTACAAGCAATGACATGATCAACATCGGGTGCCACACAAGTTTCAGGTGGGTGATAAAGTATGGTTTCATTTGCAAAAGGAACGCCTTACCGAAGCCTATCAGAACCTTAGACCACTCTGATATGGCCCTTACACCATTAACAAGGCTATGGGAGACAATGCATTTGAGCTCAGCATTCCCCCATTCCTTGGCCTACACCTAGTGCTCATTGTAGACTGCCTTCAGCCATACTTTCCACCATTACCAGACACATCCAACATTGTAGAATGGTTCACACCCACAGAGTTAAATCTATATTGCATGGAACAAGTTGCAACTGATCAGATCATGGACAAATGGATCAAGCACACTCGCCAATAGAATATCCAACTGTATCGAGTTCTCAAAGTAGGCCAACTCCTTCACCAGGGCAAGTGGCTCACCAAGGACCAAGTTCAGCAGAAGTTTCCTCATCTCATGGAGGAACTTAGTACAATTGGTACCATTGCTTCCTAAGGGGGGAGGAATGATCCAAATGGATATTGGTGGACACCCGTGAAGTCCACTTGGACCCCCACTATTGTTTCTTTTAGCTTTATAGTTTCCTTACTTGTAGCACAATTTAATACTTTTAGCAGTTTTCGGGTCCTGAACTTCCAAAGCTATTTTGAGGCCCTAAATGATGTTTTTGGGAAACTTGAGAGAAACATGCATCCATGGACTGATGTTTCTATTCCAAAATTTGTACTTCTCAGATAGATATTTCTAACGAGATATTCTGCATGTCAAACAGAGATCGTTTGGCAAAGTTACGACCCTAGGAAGTTGATGTACCAATTTATCCAAACGGGGCCCATAGTTTGGCGTTTCATCTTCTAGGGTTAGGCTTTTGGATGTTTATGGCTTTCCAATGTTTCTCAACAATAAATAGGCCTTCGAGCCTCATTGTAACACAGTTCAGAGGCATGTAGCTGCCACGTCTCTTCTCAGAGATAAGCTACCATCGCCCTAGCTAGTTTATTTCCATTTCTGTTTGTAAGCATATTTTAGTATTTTACATTAATGAAATGAAGTATTATTTCCACTGCATCTTTGTGTTGATAGTGATCTCTGTAATCGGTTGCATTACTGTTTAAATCCAAATCATACTAGTCCGTAATATGCAAACTATAAAATGTTTATTGATGTAATTGTAAAATTATTCAAATTTATAATGATTTTATATATACTCTCTATATAATGTTGGAAAATTTTAGGGTAAAACAAATTTATATTGTAAAAATTGGGATAATCATTTTTATAAAAAATGGGAATTGATACATCTTTTTTTGGAAAAATCATTGAAAACTATCCAACCGATGAATATTAGCCCCTAATGTTTTCTATGCCAAAAACACTTCTCCAAACCAAAATTTAACAGCATACTCCTCACTTTCTCAATAATGGTGTGGTTCATCCTTTCTACAACACCATTCTATTGAGGATTACCAAGCACAACCTTCACATGCTTTATGGCAAACGTATTACAATATTTCTTGAATGAATTTGAGAAATATTCTCCACCATTATCTGTTCTTATATAATTGAGAAGTTTGTTAGTCTCTTTCAAAAATGTGGAATTTTTGAAATATTTCAATCACGTCACTTTAAATTTTTATAGGGTAGGCTCAAGCCTTCTTGGATGCATCAACTCTAAATGTCAAAAAAATATTATGCTCCTCCTAATGCCTTAATGTTAACAGACCCAAACACATCTGAGTGTATCAATTTTAACACATATTTCTTTCTGTCAGCCACCTCTATGGAATGAAAGCCTTCTTTGTCTACCATATATAAAATGCTCACAAAGATCGATATTATAGGATTTCAAACCTAGAAGTAAACTTTTCACAACAAGGAATTTTAAGCCCTTCTCACTCATGTCACCCAAACATTACTTTTTCACTTCTCACTCAAAGATCCCACTACATGTATACAAACATGTATATTCTACTAAAACAATAAATAATACATCACCCTCTATGACTATAGAAATAGACTCACATTTATTTGTGTTGGATGAATTTTGATTTGTACAGGCCAGTTTCTGATCCTTTTGTCCTTTCTTCCAGACTTGACATTGTTTCTTCATGTGGCTAGGTTTACGATAGTGAAAGAAGAGTGTCTTTGCATCCGCTTTCTTTTCATGATTTAATTGTAAACTTTGTGTGTGAGTTTGTGGAATAGAATCGCTAGCATGATCTACTATAAGTCACACATATTACTTGTAAGCAAGTCTAGGATGTTTTGTAGTGGTCTTTGTAATGTATGTACCTGGTAACTCCAAAAGTTGGAGTTGTGTTGTAAGCCTTGGAAGGCATGTGTACTCTAATAGAGTTCGTGGTAACGTAGAAACCACTTTATATTTGCATTTTTGGTTTGTGGTAAGCTAGAAACCACATGTAAGAGTGAAGTGGGATAGAGATTCATGTTGGCATGGTTTAAGGTTAGCCGAGAAAACCCTCAGCCTGGTTGAGTTGGGTATTTGGTGAGCCTTAGTGGCTGGAGTGCCCTAGCGGCAAGTTTGTATCCCAGAGTGGCTGGAGTGCCCTAGTGATAGGTTTGTAGCCAAAAGTAGTGCACTAATGACAAGTTTGTATCCTAGAATGGCTGGAGTGACCTTGTGGCAGGTTTGTGGCCGAGAATGGCTGGAGTGCCTTCGTGGCAGATTTGTGACCCAGAGCGACTATGTTGAGCTTTTGTAGCTTAGTTGAGCCATGGTGGCTGAGAGCCCGTGGTGGCATGGTTGAGGTTGATCCGATAAAACCCAGAGCATGGTTATGAGTAATTCGATAAACCCATGATGATGATATTGGAGGGGGAGTCATGGGAATAGATACATGTATGTAGTAATAATGGTTCACAAAACCATGTATGTGAGGCACATCCTATAAGGCTGATGGTTGAAAAACTTAGCACCCATGCATTTTAGTGGATGGTTGCTCCTTTATATGGAAATCAACATATTATTTTGTTATGTTTTACCACAAGTAGACTTTGCAGAATAATATCGATACAAGTACTCATTAAGGGGGTGTGTTGGAATAAGTAATTCCCACTTGTCTCATTTGTGATTATTTCTATCTAGAGGAGTCTATTCATATTTTGTTTCCTAGATTTGTGTGTGGCTGATATATTCTCTCAACCAACAGATTGTGTGTCCAAGACATTTTTCCTACCTTGAGACAATACTCCTGTATATATGTAATATCATGTTTTATTAATAGATGGTAAGATAGTTTTCACTATCAGATTTTATCAAACATTAATCCATTAGGAGGAGCATCATATTTTTTAACATTTGTAGATGATGCATCGAAGAAGGTTTGGGCCCACCCTATAAAAATTAAAAGTGAAGTGATTGAAATATTTCAAAATTTCCATGTTATTGAAAGAGACTAACAAACTTCTCAATTGTATAAGAACATATAATGGTTGAGAATATTGCTCAAATTCATTCAAGAAATTTTGTAATACATTTGCCATAAAGCATGAGAAGACTGTGCCTGGTAATCGTCAATAGAATGGTGTTGTAGAAAGGATGAACCACACCATTATTGAGAAAGTGAGGAGTATGTTGTCAAATGTTGGTTTGGAGAAGCATTTTAGGGAAGAAGCGATAAGGAGAAATTTCTATCTTATAAATCGATCTCGTACTAGAGCTTGCGATGCTGACATCGCTAAAGAAGTTTAGACTAGTAATGATCTAAAATTAAACAAGAATGAAAAAAGTTACAAATATAACCATAAACACAGAGATGTAGCATAAATAATACTTCATTTCTTTAATATCAGAATACTGGAATATGCTTACAAACAAAATGGAAATAAACTAGCTTCTGTGATGGTAGCTTATCTCTGAGAGGATATGTGGAGGATACATGCCTCTAAAATATGTTAAAATGAAGCTCACGTGCCTATTTATTATTAAACAACAAGAGAAAACCCTAAACAACAAAAACACTAGCCCCAACAGATGTAACACCAAGAGTTTGTGGGCCCCGTTGGGGTTACTTAGATATCCAACTTCACGAGGTCGTAACTTGGTCATATTATCTCCATTTGAGGCATACGATACCTTTTTGGAAAGGTCTCACCAAGTACTCCAAGATTTGAGGTGCAACAAACATCGAAAATTCGTTGTTTAGGGTGTCAAAACTACTCCAGAAGTTTAAGGCCCGATAAACTACTAAAAATAACAAATGCTAAAATAAATAAGTAAATATATGAAACAAACTGGAGGTCTAGGTGGAATAAGCGAGTGGCCAACAATATCCATTTGGAATAGTCCTCCCCCCTTAGGAATAAATGGTCCCCATTATGTGGAGAGCCTCCATGAGGCGAGGAAATTTCTGTTGAGCCTGGTCCCTAGTGAACCACTTGCCTTGGTGAAAGAGTTGGCCTTATTTGACAACTTGATATAGATAGATCCTCTGTTGGAGAGTGTTTTTTATCTATGTGTTGATGAGATGATCAGTCGTGGCTTGTTCCATGCAGTCCAGGTTGTGCTCTATCCATATTAGTTGTTTTGGAATGTTGTATGTGTCCAACAATGTTGGAAAGTATGGTTGAAGGCGGTCAACATTGAACGCTAGGTGAAAGCCAAGGAATAGTGGGATGTTGAGTTCGAATGCATTGTCATTGAAAACCTTGGTGATGGTGTATATCACATATCAGAGAGGGTGAATCTTTCATTGGGGTCCAACGAGGTGCTCCTTCTGCAAATGTAGCCAAACTTTGTTGGCCACCTCGAACTTGTGTGACACTCGATGTTGATCATGGCAATGATTGTACTTATTATTGGATTTATTTAGTATATCATGGACCTACTAGTGAATGTGTTTAATGCACTCAATGTGGTTTTCATCCCTATCAAATTCAGACTCAACCTAACCTAAATCTATGTGAGTGGTTGGAAATTGTATGACCACATTAATGGGACATAATGGCTGAGATCCCAACCCTACTTGAAAGGGGTTGTGGTCTGTTGAGTTGTGGAGAGCTCTTTCGTAGTTGCGTTGGATATAGGGGAGACTTTCATCACACGTGCGTGGATTCTTTCAGTTGTACATCCGCAGAATATGTACGATCATCCTGTTGATAACCTATGTTTTACCATTAGTTTGGGGATGGAAAGCCATGTACTTATTAAGTTTTGTATCCAATGTCGACCAAATATTGCCAAAATGCACTCAAGAATCTATTGTCCTAATCTGAGGCAATGGACTATGTGATCCAAAAGTGTACCCACACTGGCTCAAAGAAGAGCTTATAAGTGGCCTTTGATGTGATACTCTTCTGCAGGCCACCATGGGCTATCTCAGAGAATCTGTCGATGACCACAAAAATGTAGTAATTGACATGCTTAGTTGAAGGAAGGCCTGACATGTAATCCATGGAGATAAATTCCCAAGGTCTACTAGGATTAGGTAGAGGAGTATATAGGCCTTTCTTCTTGATGGTTGGTTTGGTAATGATGCAAGCGATATAGGATCTAATGTACATCCTAACATCCCAATGAAGTTTTGGCCAATAAAAATACTTCTTCAATACTGCCATCATTTTCTCTAGTCGAAAATGTCCATCAACCCAACTGTAGTGCACCTCCCAAATCATCTTAGTATCCTCTCTTAATGGAACGTATATGTGTCTAACATGGCACAACAATGCATATTCAAGCTGAAAAATTTAGAACTTTCTTCCCTTCCATGAGTGTGTGCTATCTGCTTCCAAATTCTAGATTTCTTTAGTATAGATGTCGCCACCTCAAAGTCTTGTGACCACAGGAGTCGAGCACAATAATTAGCATCGTGATTGGTGGTTGAATGAAAAAATCTACAACATTATTGGTGCTTCCCTTCTTCTACTTAATGTCCAAATGGAACTATTGCAGGTAGGTGGGCCATTTATGATGGCGATCATTCTACAACTTCCCTTGTATCTGTATGAACTACAAGGGTCATTGGTCTGTGTGGATGACCATTTCCTTGCCCATAATGTAATTATTCCATTGATGGGAGGCCTGCACAATGGAATACATTTCTTTGTCATAATTGAGATACTTTTGGACTGTGTCTGAATGTGTCTCACTGTGGTAAGACATTGGATGCCCCTGCTGAGTAAGAACTGCACTAATAGAATAGTCAGAGGCATCTATATCAATCTCAAATGGTTGTTGTAGGTCTGGTAACGTGAGACCTAGTGCAGAGCAGACATGATGCTTCAAATCAGTAAGCACCTTTTTTTGGGTTTGAGACAAAAAAAACTTTTCTTTCTCTCTACCCTTGGTTACTTGACTTAGAGGCCAAGTAATATGAGAGAATGCAAACACGAACCTGTAGTAGAAATTGGCAAGTCCTGAATGAATTGTATCTTGGATGGGTCCACATGCACACCATGCTCATCAATGATGTACCCTAGTTATTGAACCTGGGTCATGCCAAAAGTGTATTTCTCCAAATTCACACACAACTTGTATTGTCAAAGGGTTTGAAGGACATGTTAAATATGATGGAGGTGCTCTTCCCAACTCTAGCTGAAGATAAAGATATCATATAAATACATTAGAATTAATGTTGAAGGATCACAATATGTCATCCATCAATTTGATGAAGGTTGAAGGGGCATTCATCAAATCGAAAGGCATTACCAACCTTTTGAAAATTCCCTTCTTGGAGTTGAAGGTATTCTTCCAAACATCAGAGGGATCGATAGGCACCTAGTGATATCCGCACTTCAATTCAATCTTGGTGAAATATTTGGCCCCCTTGAGCTATTCTGAAAGGTCATCAATCCATGGAATTGGGTACCTATTCTCGACAATGATCTTGTTCAATGCATGACAGTCAGTACAGAGTCTCTGGGTCTAGCCATTCTTCTATAGCAATACAATCAGGGTCCCATAAGGTGATGAGCTTTTACTAATGTTCCCTTTATGAAACATCTCCTGAATCCACCTCTTAATGTCATCATTCTCCAAAGCATAACATCATAGATCAATCCATTACGTAGTGGCACACCTGGGGTGAAATCGATGGAGTGCTTAACATGACAATGTAGAGGTACCCTTGTAAGTGAGGTGAAAATGTCCCTATATGCCTCCACAACCTTGTCCATCTATTTCTTCTATTGGGTGGAGCCCTGTTTGGAAGTTGTGGCCACAACCTTCTTCTTTTCCTGAGGGCGTAATATAAGGAAAACAAATTTCCTGGTCTGGGAAATGATGTTACATCATTTCTTTGTAGTGATCAAAGAGATGTTGGTATGTGGGTATAACACTGGTATCCTATACAAATTACCTTCCAAAGTACTAATCACAGAGCGAGATCTAGACTCATATACAACATGTCACTTCCATAAGTATGGTTTCCTAATAATACATCACAAAATTCAAGAGGAGAAACATCAGACAGTACCTCATCCGTGAAGGGATTGATGTTATAGGGAAGGTGACACTGCTAGCTGATGTGGAGATCTCATCCTTGGTAAAGCCACTTGATGGTGTACAACTGTAGATGTGCTATTGACAATAGGCCCACCCACTTCATGACCTGTACTAGAATGAGGTTCTTTTGGCTCCCGCTGTCGATAATGAACTGCATCGAAGAACCCTTCACCCACATCTAAGAGTGGAAGATGCATTCACCATCCTATAGATATTCATGCTCATTCTTCTAGATCTCAGTGGTGGCCATGGTGGCATTGAGATCTGTGTCAATGATCTGATTCCATTTTTCATCCTCCTTCTCAAGTTATGACTAAGAGTTAGAACCTATGTCTGATTCAGAAGCCTTTAGCTCTAACACCAATGACTGCTTGGCCCGAAACTGACTTGTGTTGTGAGTGGAGCTCTTATGGAACTCACACCATTTTACCATCTCTTAATTTGGCTTCGTGGTGTTGTTCTTTACTCAAAACTTCAGTGGGTTGTCCTTCGTCGCCCCGCCTTAGATTTGGAATTTTCTCTATGGTTTGCGGGCACTTATTTATTTCTTTGGATTCATAGATCCAAAGTCTCCATTCTTTTGTTTAAAATTTTTCTCGATCTTGACAACATATCAGTATGTTATGCTGAGTGAGGAGATTTCCATAAACTACATATCATCCTTTGTATACTTGTGTAGATAGTCGTGGCACTCGAGTACCAAATGGAACTCAAAATCCTTGATACCCAACTTTGTGTGAAGAGTATGGAAAGAATTTGTCAACTCTGGCACATCTTGGTCCCTTCTCTACCACAGTGTGGTCCACACTTTGTATTTATCTTCGTAGCTCCTGATAGGGTAGTATTGTTCCCTAATGGCATTTCAAAAAGAATCCCAGGCCAACCTTTCACAACACCTTGTCTTGCTTCATCAAGTACACAACTTCAATGTTTCTCTTGCACAAAGACAACATGTCGATAAAAAATTAATGCATTCCCCTCATAGGTTGATCACTCAGACTTGGTCTAACTGCAGGCTGAGTAGCTCCCCCAATAAATTGCGCAATTCTTGAGGGCAACCAGCCTTCCTTTTGGAAATTGCGCAATTCTATCTAGTAGCTTGTTGGGCTCCATAATTATGCAATCCTACTAGTCAAGCTTCACCTAGAAAACTGTGTAATCCTTCCCAACAGACCTTCTCAGCCCAAGATTTGCAAAACCTTGGGGAGCATTCAGCTGCTCTACCCAGAAATTGCACAAATCTCCTAAGCAGCCAACCCAACTCCCATCCAGAAATGCACATTTTCTCCCAGCAATTGAGCAGCCTCATGCATGAGCAGTCAGGTTGACCAGTTCCACCTGGGACCAAGGAAACTTGACTTGTATGCATGACTTGCTTTTTCCTAGAATAGCAAAAGGAAACATTCAAAAATAATCCCATGATTGAGGGAGCTAATTTTAGTAGCTGGAGGTTACATGCAAAATTGTTTTAGAACCTTTCCTCCAAGTGTCGTTTTTTCCTAGATTTGTGGCATGCACGTCATGAACTCAAACTTATTTATTCAACGCATAAAAGCTCATTCTTTCATATCTATCTTGGAGCTCTGACATCGCACAGCACATCCAAGACTCTTTGACACATCCGGCTCAGCTATTCATGGGTAAGAGGTCTCAACTTGTCTTTTTCAGCATTTCTCTCACCTTTTGTGTTTTCTCTTGTGTGGGTGTTGTTTGCTTGATTTCTTTGAATGCTTTTTGCCTTTTACATGCATACTACATTTTACTAGCACCGTTTTAGTTTTTGTTGCTACCTCACTATTGTTGCATAAATGTAATGGTTTTGCACGAACAGTCGTCGATTCGGTGACTCGCTTCACCACATGCATGTTGTTCTGGTTTCTATGTCCTTCACTCAATGTTTTCATGCATGATCAATCACTTATGCTTTCACTTAGTGTTGCCATACATTCGCTTTCACATTTTCTTTGAGTTGCCCGTCGGCGAGTTTGGTCAGCCTTGGCCTGGACTCTGTCTCACTGAGACATCATTACACAATCTAGGGAAGGAAGGCTCTATCTTCTTCTCTAAAAATGTGTATTTCGGCCCAGGCACTATCCTCCAGGGCTACTTTGCACATTTCTGAGGGATAGTGACTGCTGGCCTAGAAAATTGCGCAATGTAGTCCCTGAGCCTGCAGTCATTGCCAGCTAGAATTGCACATTGTACAATCCCAACAGTTAGCCTGGATTTCACATTGTGCAAATCCAGTAACCAATCTTTCCTCTCAGACAACCTAGACTTCCTTTTGTGCAGTTTTGGTAGCCAGACTCCCAGACTCCCATAAGAAATTATGCAATCTTTGCATATCATTCCCTAGGTATGTGTTATGTCATTACCCAATGTTTCTTTGGTTTCCGCTGACAGATTTCTTTCCATGCATGTTGCTTTGTCTCCATATATTTCAAGTGTCCATCTGCCTCTTAGCAATATAGGATCAATGGCCTCCAAGAGAGCAGGATCAAAACAAACTGATGGAAGTGCAACTAAGGAAATAAATTTTTACATCTAACTATTCACATTCTAAGTCTAAAGAACCAACAAGAACAATAATGACTCTGATGGATGAAATTTTGACAAAGGTAAGAAAATGAAATCAACACCTTCCTTTCGAGAAAATCCTTTCACCACTAGCCTTGCTTTATACCTCTCCTTCTTTTCGTCACCTTCATGCTTAGTCTTGTATACCCATATTTTTTGTAATGGATTTATACATTTTGGGCGCTTTTAAAACTCCCAAGTTTTATTTTCCAGCAAAGAGTTCATTTCTTCCTCCATTGCTTTCTTCCATTGTTTATTTTTCTTAACTTTACAAGCCTCTTGAAAAAAGTTAGTCTCACCTTCATTAGTCTCACCTTCATTAGGAAAGGCTTGTGAGGCATATAAAATCCATGAACCAACCTTAATGGTGAGTTTTTAGGTTGAATCTCTTGTAGAAGTTCCTATAATATTCCTTCTTCTTGGTGTTCATAATTTTCCACTTGTTGTCCTTCCTTGTCTTGAATATGTTGTCCATTTTCTTGCATTGGTGGGATGTTTTCATGTTTCTCTTCAAACTTTTCAATAACTTGACCTCCAACTCACCTACAAACGTATTAAACATTTATGACTCATTAAATATAACATCTCTACTTCGAATAACTTTATGTTTTACTAGATCCCATAAACGATAACCAAATTGTTCTTTCGCATATCCCTGAAAAATGAGTTTCATAGATTTATCATCTAGCTTGATTCTATTTTCTTTGGAAATATGTACAAATTTTTCACATCCAAAGATTTTCAAATCAGAATAATTCAAATTCTTACCTAATCTAGGTAGATATTTGTGGCCACCCACCTATTCCACCTAGACCTCTAGTGTTTCATTTGTTTCCTTGTTTATTTCAACGTTTACTATTTTTAGCAGTTTTTCAAGTCCTAAACTTCGATAAAAGTTTTGACCCCCTAAATAGAGACCTTTCCAACAAGGTATTGTACGCGTCAAACAGAGATAATATGACCAAGTTACGACCCGGTGAAGTTGGTTGCCCAAGTAAACCCAATGTGGCCCAAAACATCTTGGCGTTACATCTGCTGGGGTTATGGTTTAGGTTTTTTATGGTTTTCTCTTGTTTTTCAATAACAAATAGGCCCTTGACCCTCATTATAACATAGTTTAGAGGCATGTAGCCTCATCGTATCTTCTCAGAGATAAGCCACCATCACCCAAGCTAGTCTATATCCATTATGTTTGTAAGCATATTTCAATATTCTTATATTAATGAAGTGAAATATTATTTCTCTTGCATCTCTATATTTATGCTTATATATTTAATTTTTTGTGTTGTTATTTAAGTTCAGATCACTACCAGTCTGAACTTCTTCAAAGATGTCACTATCGCAGGCTCTAGTAGGAGATCGATTTATAAGATAGCAAGATCAATTTCTAAGGGGTCTTGTATAAATTCAAGGGTCACTTGGAAGTCCAAGAAACATGAGGGAAGCTCAAGACTCATGGGGATATGAACGGTCATTTCTATTATTATAAATACACCCTTATGACTCAAGAAAATGTATTTTTGGGGCTTGGACTTTTTAAAGCTAGCCTTGGCTCCTCCAGCTTGACATAAGAGAGAAAATCATTCCTTGGAAGAGAAAGTAATGACTTGATGCTACACTACTAGAGCTAGTGCCTCACCATTGTAATTGTGTACTTGGAACTATTAGGATTCCAACAAACTCTCCTAGGTTGTGGCTTGGAGATCCCTGGTAACATATAGATTCAACTATTGTTGCAGGTTTAGTGGAAGGAATGATGTTTGAGTTCAAGCCAGATTACCACTTCTACTTTGTTTCACTCCAGACATGTGTGAACACCCTCAGACTACAAGGATTTAGACCACCAAAGCTCACAGTTTTAGATGTTAGGTGAATATGGAGGATACTGACCACACCAATAGATGCACAAGACCATGTGATGGCCGGCTGCAACCAGTAAAGAAACCTGTAAATCTAATCTATTAATGCAAAGATAGGATGAAAACTCTCTTGCATTTAATAGAAGAAGACTGGGAAACCTATTCAATGATGCAATCAAGGCTTTAACATAGAGATAATATGATAGTTATCTAGCACTAAAGACCATGAGCTCAAGAATACAACATATTAGGCACAAGCTTAGAATAAGAAGAAAATGGACAGTGAGCAATTAATAGCAAAAGAAACTTGAATTAGCTGAAAATGAAGACGAGATGCTGCAAGTGACAAAATATCTATAGTCTCCAGAAGTTGAACCTTACATCAAATGCCAACCTTGATTACATCTTGTTTTTAAGTATTTATAGATTTAGATATTATGGCACTCGGCCATTTAGGTATGGAGGGGTCAAAATTGACCACCAACCACATTTAATTGCCTAATGGAGTCTCTGAATGTGTTTGCTTGCTTCAGTGGATCCGATCTGTTTAGGTGTTGTGCTGTCCTTCTAGGCTATTGGAGTGCTCGTACCTGTGGAGTCCATAACTGATGAATTCAATTATAGAGCCATGCTTATCCTTTTCTCCCTTGGCCATGTTGTTTGTTAAATATGGTTGTTGGGGGTTTGCCAGTGACTGATAATGGCGGAGCTGGTCATCTCCTTCTTCGGGCAAACATAATGGTTAAGGACATGGAATGCATGGGTGAGTGGATGATTTGGATGAACAGGAAGAATGGCCATCGGATCACGGAAATGGACGGTAGAGATGGCTCGACAGAGGCTATTGGACAAGGTGGGATAGGGGTGAATCGGGGCCGTTGGATCTTTAGCGGATAGATCAGACGACCATCTAAAAGTGGAGTTTCACTGGCGTTTAACAAGCGGGGGCAGTTTGGTTGGGCAGTAAAGGTATTCATCGCACTGTTTTTGGGCACTAAGCGGTAAATTCTCGGGGTCATGCGATTCCATTCAACGATCGACATGTAGCAGCAGATGAGAGAGGAAAACTGCTCTCATTGCACACTATTGTTTGATCATATTGTCGGCGTGATGAAAGCGAAGGCTGTTGGATCTTAGCGGAGATGATCTAATGGTGGGAAATGATCGAGCGGGTCACTTTATCAGGTGCAACGGGAGTCGTTGGATCGACGGGGTGATCAATGGTGGAGATGAGGCACAGTGAGTCATGGAAGCCCGAATACATATGGTAGGGTCTTATGGTAGGCTTGTGGTTTTGCATTTGGGGCTAAAGTCAAAAGGGGCTAATCTTGTCAGGTTTAGGAGAAAAGTAGAGGAATGGAGGTGGCAGAGAGAAAGCGGATTAGAAGGAGAAGGGAGAATGACCCATGAGGGGCCCCTTTTTAAGACACCATCACACAGACCAAGCTTTCCTCTGACAATAGAAAGTTAGCACTATATAATAGAGCTAACAGGAACTTCCACCTAATTATCGTAACCACGTTGAGCCAACACACTTCCTTTCATGTATCATCTAGGCTAATTGCAATGAACATAATGTTGTTGAACATTATACTTTTTTGTTAAATTGGAACAAAATATCTTGTTAGTTTCAATCTTAGAGAATATTTGTGTCTGTTGAAGATTCCAAAGCTCATTAACATAAACACATATCTATGTAAGACAAAAGGAAGAAATGGATTTAAACTTGGTGAAAATATATTAAAAATAACCATATAAAAATTAATAATAACAAAAAACAAATGATTCATGGTACTCATTTGGAATATAGCATATTTCAAGGGAAATTAAACTAATCTATATCCATCTTTGTTAGATGTTATATTTAGATAGAGAATTAACCGTAGAAAAAGATGCATTGAATCCATGTTTGCACTTGGCATTTGCATGGATGTATGTCCCTTTGTCCTTTTCTATGTTTTGTTTCTATTGTTGAGTGTTTGAATACATAATTATGCCAGAGAGGGGCTCTCTAGCCCAATATGGAAGAGATGTTGCTATGTTATGTTATATGATGTTATGTTATTTGATCTTAGGCTTTTGTGATCTATATTGTAAATGAGAACTTCTTTGAATAACCACATCATTAGGACCAAATCCTAAGGATAATAATTATTATTATTTTGACAATCCATGGTTTTCCCAAAATATTCATAACCCATGGTTTTTCCCATGGTATTATTCTCTCATGAGCATATTTAAACGAGTGCATAGTGTTTTTTAAAAATTACAATGTTTTTTAAAAATTACAATTCTCCAGTTTTACCCATTTGTGATCGATATTAGTTTCTTCATTTTTACTCTATCTATTTTCCCAACCAATTTTTATTGGTGTCTGAGGAAAAGAGATATGGCTAATCAATGCTTTTGGATACCTACAAAGGCAACTACTAAAGTCGAAGAGTTTCTTTGTTGACCTTCTTTAACCATTCTTCAATTTATAAGTTCTTTCATAGCAATGTTGCAATAAATTGCAATTTGTTTTCAATTTTTTTAGTAATTATTTATTACAGGTCTGTTTCTGAACCCTTTGTCCTTTCTTCCAGACTAGACATTGCTTCTTCATGTGGCCAGGTTTAATATAATGAAAGCAGATGAGCTTGCCCCTCCTTGATTTTGATTAACCTCTCGATCTTGAATTCCCTTGTTGACCTTGATCAATTCTCCTACCATGATACTTACGTTAAAACTCCTCTTTCATTAAAATGCTGATCGCATCATCAAAATTTAGGGTTCTTGTAGGTTCTAAAGCTCTCATAAAAGGTCACGTGCCACATCTCCAAACAGAGAATTTCCATTACAAATTGGGCAAAAATCATTATTGGTATTCTCCTCTGTAAAGGTTATGCGAGGTAGCTGGAACAGCGGGACGACCATCTCCTGTAACCACGTGAATGATGGAAGTTGCTCAGGAAAACGTTCACATCGTTCGCCCAATTCTGTTATTCTTCGCTCTAACTCCACCTGCATTTCCTCGGAGGGTATTCTTCGCTCTAACTCCACCTGCATTTCCTCGGAGGGAAAACTGTAAAAATTAACTAGTCGTGCCCTAAATCGAAATATTCTCACATTTACTCCCTCACTTTGTGCTCTTTTGTCTTCAGGTTGAAGATTAAGACCCTGCCATCGTTCCTCAAGCTCCGCCATTTCTCTTATAATCTCCACTATTTGAGCTCTTAATTCTATATATTTCCTTACTATGTCCCCTCCTTCTCTTTCTTGTCGTTGTCCTTCCATTTCTAGACTCGAAAAGATTCAACTAATGGTCGCCTTCTTTCTGTGCCGAATTCTGACTAGCCCACTGAAACTGCGAGCATAATTAAAATGAAAATCGATGACCGAGGAGTGCCTTTGCCACTTTGCATACATTAATAGTGGTGGGAATGTATGTAAAATGTGTGCGTGTGTCGGCGAGCCCTCCGTCTGTCGTCACGATGAATTGACAGTGGTTGGTTCAATTTAATAATAACTAATAAATTTGCAAGTAATCTCCAAAAAGTCGTATTATAGATAACTCCATTGTTATTGATGTGCGGGTCTCAATATACGTGAAATGGAATAACCCTGGTTTCAGTTTTGATTTCAAGTGTGGTTATAATAAATTTATATCACGAGTAACAAAATGAAATGCACAGAAATGAATTGGTTTTTATTTATAAAAAATTATTTCAGTATTTGTGAAATGGAATCACGCTGGTTTCAGTTGTGATTTCTGGTTACAATAAATTTATACCACCAATAACAAAATGAAATGCAGAGAGATGAATTGTTTTTATTTATAAAAAATATCTCAATATGCGTGAAATGGAATCAGGCTGGTTGTGATTTCAAGGGTGCTTATAATAAATTTATACCACCAGTAACAAAATGAAATGCAGAGAAATGAATTGGTTTTTATTTATAAAAAATTATCTCAGTATGCGTGAAATGGAATCAGGCTGGTTTCAGTTGTGATTTCAAGTGTGGTTATAATAAATCTATACACCAGTAACAAAATGAAATGCAGAGAAATGAATTGGTTTTTATTTATAAAAAATTATGTCAGTATGCGTGAAATGGAATTAGGCTGGTTTCAGTTATGATTTCAAGGGTGGTTATAATAAATTTATATCCCCAGTCACAAAATGAAATGCAAAGAAATGAATTGGTTTTTACTTATAAAAAATTATCTCAGTATGCGTGAAATGGAATCAGGCTGGTTTCATTTGTGATTTCAAGTCTGGTTATAATAAATTTTTCCCACCAGTAACAAAATGAAATGCTCAGAAATGAGTTGGTTTTTATTTATAAAAAAGAATCTCAGTATGCGTGAAATGGAATCAGGCTGGTTGATTTCAAGTGTGGTTATAATAAATTTATACCACCAGTAACAAAATAAAATGCAAAGAAATGAATTGGTTTTTATTTATAAAAAAGTATCTCAGTGTGCGTGAAATGCAATCAGGCTGGTTTCAGTTGTGATCTCAAGGGTGGTTATAATAAATTTATATCACCAGTGACAAAATGAAATGCAGAGAAATGAATTGGTTTTTATTTATAAAAAGTTCACTATTTCCGAAAGAAATAGACCCAAAGAGAAAATTATTACCCAGAAAAAGTAAGACGATTTAAATAAGAACAGAAAAGGTAACCTGATTTAAATTAGAAGAAATAATAAATAATATAGTTAAATTTTAAAATAAATTAATAATGGTATAATATAATGAAAATAAATAATAATATCATTATATTGTGTTTGTTAATTGAGTATATTTGTAGTGGTTGGGAGAAATGATTGTGATTTTCTTTATCCATTCAATTCATATAAGTGGTAGGATGATTTTTGATGTAATGGTTATATTCTTGTTGAAATGAATACTTTGTTGAGGAGAGAACACTTATATTCCTTATTTAGAATATAATGATATTTTCCATATATATATATGATTGTGTCAATTAGCTTATAGAGGGAGGTTAGAAGGAACTAATGGAACCTTTCCCACCCAAACCAATAGGGTAAGGCTTGTCTGAGAACAAGAGGAAGAGAAAAGGAAGAGGGGGGAAGGGAAATGTAGAGAACATTGAAGGAAATAAATGGAGAGGAATAAGAGGAAGAGGAAAGGTAGAGGGGGAAGGGAATTGTGGAGAACACTAAAGGAAATAAATGGAGAGAAGAAGTCTCTTAGGCAAAGAGACAAGGATTAGGAATGGAATAGAGAGAAAAAGAGGCAAAGAGACAAATATTAGGAATGTCTAATATGGTGATGGAGGTGATGAAAGACCAACTTCCAATGTATATAGTCATATTCCATTTGAAGAACTTGAATGAGGCTGGTAGAGTAAATGGGTATTGTGAAGGATTCTAGTTTGGTGGAAGAAAAATAGATATTGAGATTTAAATAAGTGTCCATAAATAGAAGATATGGAAATGTTATTATAGTTCATGTCCACTATGTTTCTTTCAGTCCCAAAAGACTCACCAATTTGGCTATGCCATTATGTAAGGAATTTGAGAAATTCTTAATCCATGGAATAATTATTTGAAGTTTTTATAAGATTTAAATAAATACTTAATATTTCTATTGATTAAGAATTTGGAAATAAGGTCAATGGTGCCTTGAATGTAAGGAAGCTAAATGACAACTTGTTTAAAAGAGGATATGGGGATTTAGTTTTACAAAGCATAGCCCCACGATAACATTTGTTGATTTGCAAAATTGAGTAGCCATTTTCCATTAGGGATTTTGTAAGGTGATTTTTCCGAACACTCGTATGTTATTTTTTATTCAGAATATAATACATATGTTTATATTAGTTTCATATGGATTTCTAGAATTGTAGAGAACATATTGTTATGATTCATATCTTTTCTTTTTTTGAAGTATTATATATATATATATATTATATATATATATATATATATATATATATATATATATATATTATATATATATATATATATATGCCCTGTGGCTCACGAACACCCTGGTCAATGGGTGGCGTTACGTCCACGGAAAAATCTGGGTTGATCACCCCCAAAGGGAATCTAGCCCTGCGGCCCACTAGCTAGGCCTAACCCCAAGGACTTCGGGGAGAATGGACCTTGTGACCTCCCGATGGTGAGGCATTGATTTTGACCAACTGAGCTAACCCTTGGGGCTTTTTTTGAAGTATAATATATATTTATGCCTTAAGGCATTCCTTGTGAGAATAAATCCCTCTCATGCCACTTGTGTTGTCATGGGACAATAATTTTTGTGTTAGGCAATTGAAATAACTTCTCCCATCAGATTTTAGACCGATATTGTCATTTACAATTAGGTAGAACGATAAGCCATAGCTCCATAAAGGCTACTAATCACAACTTGTGAGCCTCTTCCTCGTGAGATTGGTTTTTTGGAGAGGACTGGTTGAATACGTGTTGGGATTCGCAACTGCCTATCATATAAAAAATCAACAAGTAGTGGGGAAAAGGCGGTCGATATTACGAACACAAAATGATGCAGATAATGGTTGTATGATTTCTCTTATCCAAACTAGACTTCAACCATGTGTGTCTTCATTGTTGTATGCTTAGTTTGTAAATATTTTTGGTTCGGTCGTGGAAGAGCAACTATTCTTGTGGAACATTATAATTTTTTGTTAAATTGGAAAGCTACCATCTGTGGATGAAGTGTTGGCTCCTTTTTAGATCTAGCCTTAGCTTGACATAAGAGAGAAAATCATTCCTTGGAGGAGCAAGTAATGAATTAACGTTACTCTATTGGAGCTAGTTCCTCACCATTGTAGTTGTGTACTTGGAACTTTAACCTAATTATCATAAGCTCGTTGAGCCAACACACGGTGTTGTGGATGAATTTTGGGCTTCAAAGAAGAACAGTGCAACTCTTGAAAAATTAGTCAGTCTTTCGCTCTTTAGAAATGAAATGTTTGCATTGGTTCTATCATTTGGTCTTCTATTTGGTGGACTAAAGAGTCATAGTGCAAGATCATGGTGTTCTTTAGAAATGGAATGTTTGCATTGGTCTGATCATTTGGTCTTCTATTTACTCGATCGAAGAGGTACTCTTGAGTTGAGCAGTGAAAGCATAACTTGCAAATAATTTGAAATTTCAGAAAATAACGACAAATAAAAAAGATAGAAAAACAATCAAACACATAAATTGACACAATTTTACATGGTAAAACCAACATCTATGGGGCAATGATATCTGGTATTCTTATTATTCAAGGGATATTTACATCATCCAAATCAAAGGCATACATATCCAATCATTCAACCCATTCTCCACTCATTTTATGTTTTCTTATTGCCTCTATAGGCTTACATGGAAAAAGAGAAACATGTTAGATCTTTCCTAAATCCATCCATAGCTTGTAAAGCAGTTACATAAGAAACTGTTCACATAAAACAAAAATGTTCCTTTTATATGTTTTTCCAAAAGCTTATATTAGAAAAAACAACCCAAACAAAGGAACTGGTTTAGCTATTATGCCAAGAATATATGGAAATAGTTGTAAACTTCTAACAATCTCCACCTTGATAAACATTTACTTGATAAATCATGCCCAAAATATTCGTCACCTTCCTTGTAAGCCAAGAGAAGCTAGGCACCATTTTAGCTTCTCCAACAAGACTTCTTTTGTGAACATCTCTACACAATTCCATGTAGACCTCCTATCAATTTCATCTATTTCCTTGTTTATTTCATCATTTCCTATTTTTAGCTGTTTTCTGGCTTGAACTTTCGGAGCAGTTTTGACACCCTAAACAACATTTTCCAAGGTCTGTTGCACCTCAAATCTTGTATTACTCAGGGAGACCTTTCCAAAAAGGTATCGTATGTGTCAAATGGAGATCATATGACCAAGTTACGACCTCGTGAATTTGGGTGACCAAGTAACCCCAACGGGGCCCACAAACTCTTGGCGTTACATCTGCTCGGGTTAGGGTTTTGGTTGTTTAGAGTTTTCTCTTATTTTTCAATAATAAATAGGCCCTTGAGCCTCATTGTAACATAGTTTAGAGTCATGTAGCCTCCACATATCTTCTCAGAGATAATCTATCATTGCTTAATTGAGTTTATTTCCATTATGTTTGTAAGCATATTTCAATATTCTGATATTAATTAAATGAAGTATTATTTCTACTGCATCTTTGTATTTATGGTTATATATGTAATTTGTTGCGTTCTTGTTTAAGTTTAGATCATTACCATTCTAAACATCTTTATATATGTCACCATCACAGGCTTTAGTAGGAGATTGATTTATAAGATAGCAAGTTGTCCTTACTACTTGTTCTTGAAAATCAGGGAACATTTTAAGGATGGAAAATTATCTTAAAGTTTAAAAACATTTGCAAATATGACTATGATCCAGGTGGATATTTGTGGCCATCTGCCAAGTCCACTTGGACCCCCACCATTGTTTCTTTCATCTTTTCAGTTTCCTTACTTGTAGCACAGTTTACTATTTTTAGCAGTTTTTCGGGTCCTAAACTTCCAGAGCCGTTTTGAGGCCCTAAACGACGTTTTTTGGAAAAACTAGGAGAAACATGGGTCCATGGACCGATGTTTCTCTTTTCAAAGTTGTAGTTCTCAGATAGATCTTTCTAACGAGATATTCTGCGTGTCAAACAGGGATTGTATGCCAAAGTTACGACCTCGGGAATTTGATGTACCAATTTACCCAAACAAGGCCCACAGTTTGGCGTTTCATCTTCTAGGGTTAGGTTTTTGGATGTTTAGGGCTTTCCATTGTTTCTCAACAATAAATAGGCCTTCGAGCCTCATTGTAACACAATTCAGAGGCATGTAGTCGCCACATCTCTTCTCAGAGATACGCTACCATTGCGTTAGCTGGTTTATTTCCATTTTTGTTTGTAAGCATATTTCAATGTTTTATATTAATGAAATAAAGTATTATTTCCATTGCATCTTTGTGTTTATGATTATCTTTCTAATCGGTTGCGTTCGTGTTTGAATCCGGATCAGTGGTATTAGAGCAATCTGCTTTTTCTTTGTTTTCTTTGCATGTCCTCAACGAGGTTAGGATATAAGGAGTTAGGGCTTGAACTGGTCGAACCTTTGTAAGACCAGCCTCACAAATCCTCACGGCCTCTTATGGCGGATGAAAAGAAAGACGAGGGGGTAGGAGATCCTATCAAAATCTTGCTCGAAGAAGCCCTTGAGCGACAAAGGAACACGATGATGGACAACTTTGCCCAAATTCTTCAATGACTATTGAGGGGTGACTCATCAGCTTCCAACAACTACTCTGGAAACACCACACCATTTAAGGTACAAGTTAATTTTGAAATCCCCATATTCGAAGGTCAGCTAGATGCAGATGCCGTCAATAAATGGTTAAATATGTTGGAGTGTTATTTTTCTATTCATGATTTTTCCAGTCGGTAAAAGATTATTTTCGCTCATCTCAAAGCAGCCCCCCACATGAAGGACTAGTGGGAAACCTACTATGAGAAGAAGGATAAAAGTACAGGGTCACTGTTTTCAGCAACACCCACTTGGAATTCATTCTGAGATACCATCAAGGAGCAGTACTACCCTATTAGAAGCTATGAGGATCAATACATAAAGTGGACCACGTTATGGCAGGGAAGGGACCAAGACATGCTGGAGTTTACCAATATTTTCCATACCCTTCGCACAAAGCTGGGTATCAAAGATTCAGAGCAGCATTTGATACTCAAATAACACGGCTACTTGCACAAGTACATCCAGGAAGAAATAGAATTCCTGAACATCTCCTCGCTCGGAACATCATACCAATGTGCCGTTAAGGTCAAACAAAAGTTTAAATAGAAGAAGCAATACTTTGGATATGCAAATCTAAAGCAAGGGAAAGGTGCCCCAAAACCGCAGAACAAAGGACAAAGGCAAGGCAGGGTGGCCCAAGACAACTCGCCAAAGCTGCAAACAAAGAATAGTACCATGAAGCCAAGAAAGGACACATGAAAGTGGTGTGAGTTCTATAAGAGCTCCACTCACAACACAACTGAGTGTCGGGCAAAGAAGTCGCTGGTGGCTGAGCTAAAGGTTTCAAAATCAGATGCATGTTCCAACTCTGAGTCAGAACCTGACAAGGGGAATGACAAAGGGAACCAGATTATCGATGCGGAGCCCAATGCCACCGTTGCCACCACGAAGATCCAAAA
The DNA here is from genome assembly GCA_000404065.3 of Pinus taeda. NCBI lineage: Eukaryota > Viridiplantae > Streptophyta > Pinopsida > Pinales > Pinaceae > Pinus > Pinus taeda. The sequence goes on from APFE031440928.1 coordinate 239,393, forward strand.
GGAGGAACCTGAAGATCCAAAGGAGGAGGAGTGTCTCTTCCACTTCCAAATGTGGGTAAAGGGCTCCCCACTACAGTTCATTGTTGATAGCGGAAACCAAAAGAACCTAATTTTGACAGAGGTCGTGAAGTGGCTAGGCTTACCGACCATAGCACATCCACAACCATACACCATCGGGTGGTTTCACCAAGGACGGGATCTTCGCATGAGCCATCAGTGTCGCCTTCCATACAACATCAAGCCCTTCACGGATGAGGTATTGTGTGACATTTCTCCCCTTCAAGTTTGTAATGTATTATTAGGGCAACCATACTTGTGGAAGCAACATGCTGTGTATGAATCAAGGCCCTGTGCTATTATTGTTACTTTGGGAAATAAGTTGTACAGGATACTAGAGGTAGCATTTCCTACTGCCATCTCTCTGGTTATTGCAAAACAGTGGAGTAAGCTCATTTCCAAAACTGGGAAATTTGTTTTCCTGATGATAAGCCCTCAAGGAAAGAAGAAGACAGTGGCCATGACCTCCAAATAGGGCCCCTCTGCACAACAAGTATAGACATACAAGGTCATGAGGGAGTACGAGGACATCTTCACCTCCCCCGCAGGGGTTCCTCTGCACTGTCAGGTCAAGCACTCCATCGATATGGCCCCAGGTGCGTTGATGCCCTATGGGCCAATCTATCGGTGCTCTGTTATGGAGAATGATGAAATCAAGAGGCAAATTCAAGAGATGATGTAGAAAAGTCACATCCGTCCAAGTTCATCACCCTATGTGAGCTCGATCGTGTTGGTACAGAAGAAAGACGGGACTTGGAGACTTTATATTGACTATCGAGCACTGAACAAGATCACTGTCCATAATAGATACCTGATCCCATGGATTGATGACCTCCTGAACCAACTGAAGGGGGAAAATATTTCAGCAAGATCGATTTGAAGTTACGATATCACCAGGTACCAATCAAACCCTCTCATGAGGGGAAGACTACCTTCAAAGCCAAGGACGACCTGTTCAAATGGTTGGTTATGCCTTTCGGATTGACAAATGCTCCTACAACCTTCATGAGGCTAATGGATGACATCTTGTAGCCATTCACCAACTGATTTTTAGTGGTGTACTTGGATGACATCCTGATCTTCAACCAGATTGGGAAGAGCACCTCCACCACATCCGACAGGTTCTTCAAACACTGCGGCAACACAGGTTATGTGCAAATTTGGAGAAATGCACTTTTGGCATGACCGAGGTTCAGTATGTAGGATACATTATTGATTAATAGGGGGTGCATGTGGATCCAGCCAAGATCCAAGTCATTTGGGATTGGCCATTTCCAACCACTCTAACATAACTCCGTAGATTTCTAGGTCTTGCCAACTTCTACAGCACGTTCGTGTTGGGATTTTCTCATATCACTTGGCCCTTAAGTCAAGTCACCAAGGGAGGAGGGAAAGAAAAATTATTTCGGTCTGAATCTCAACAGAAGGCATTCATAGAGTTGAAATATCACCTCTGTGGTGAGCTTCAGTATTGCAACAATAATGTTGCAACTCCTGGGACTCCCTACTTTACTTTTATCAACCCAGTAGTTCGTAACAAACTTGGAAGCGATGGTGTTATATGCACAAGTACTAGCTCTTACTGCAGGCTATTACTTGATCAGCTGGCACAAGTTCGCTAGGAGCTTAAGCCAACTTCTATGAACTTTTAGAAGAAGCTTTTAGCTGTGATGGACGAAAGCTAACTCAAGAGAGGCTAGTCTACTTGCAGAAAGAAGATGAAAATTGAAAGGAAATGCAAACCCTAGTTTTACTGACTAACCCTACTTGTGCAAGAAAAGGGATGTAAGCCATTGAAATGGATTCCATTGTCTATAAAAAAGGTAAAATGCATGTGTTTAAGCTACTTCTGAAGGAAAATATGGAATAATCATCTTTTTGTATTTTTGAGCAATTTTATGCAGAATTATTATGCATGTGTATTAACTATTGTTGACCGTGTAGAGGTTTATTAGCGAAAGAGAATGGAGTGGGAATTCGCAGGAGGTTGGGAAGGTGTGGAGAGGACCTAACGGGTCCATAGCACCCTTCTGGAGATTTCCACCGTGCTCAAATCTAGAAAAATCTCTCGCGTGAGCTTATATAGGAGGTTGTAGGGGATTTACAAGAAATTTTACAAGAACAGGCCGAAAGTGGATTTTAGAGGGTTGATGGTGGAAAAATGGTGGGAAAGTGGGAATTAAGGATGGATAAGGATGTTGATGGGTCTAGGACCTAGTAGATGAAGCTAAGGAGTGATGAAGATGGTTGGATTTGTTCAAGGATGGAGAGAACAATGTTGCACGAAAATGTAGAAATCAAGGCAAGTTGGGAAAGTGTGGCGAATGAAGGGAAGAAATCTTGAATTAGGGGTTGGAACAAGTTATATTATGAAGGAAAGGTAGGAAGGAATGTATTATAGGCACTTTGCACACTATTTTCCAAAACTGATCGAACAAAGACTGAAAAAACAGAGATTTATCTATTTTGACCTAATATGACCTAAAAACCAGAAACATGATGAACATAAGTTTATAGATAGGAAATCATGCAAGAAAGCTATGGAAACTGAGAAAGAACAGATCTAAACATGAAAACATAGCTGATATCAACTTTTCCAACTTAAAATCTAACACTAGCAATTGCATTGGAAGGCAAAAATAGTGTTTTTGTGGTATCAAGTATGCCTTAGTATCAGTTCATGGTCCCAAGGAGGGAGAAATGAGATCGAGGACTGCTTGATGGCCTTTTTGCAGATCCCTTTTGTTACCAAACTATCAAATCAACCTGAAGCATGAAAAACTATCTTAATCATCAACAACAACCTAAATAACAAAGCAAGATTTACACTATATAATAGAAATTATCCTATGAATGCAGTAAAAACACATAAAAGTACACAAAGGAGGTACTAGCACTTGGGTTGGGCCCAACCCCAAGGGCTACAACCTCCTAAGAAAGCTCAGAGCTGGGGCAAAGCGAGATTCATCTTCATTAATCAAATATAATAGTAATGTCACAAAACTGTTTACAGAAAGAGCTCGAAAAATGAGCTGAATGCAGAGCTGTACTAAAGTGCGAAATGTTTTTTTTCAATAGCTAAACTACCAAGGCTTGAAGCCTTCCTACTTATGCAAATGAGGACTCCCAACAGTCCTCCTTAACGTTAGGAGCTTGGCTGCCCAAAACTGTAGTTAATCAGCCACTTCACTAGACCTGCTCGGTTGCCCCTTGAAATCATCTTTGGTGGGCTGTTGAACTCTGAGCTGATGGTGGAGAACTCGAGGAAGGGGCCATTTAATGTAGGAGACACCCCTCCTATAAATTCTCAGCCTTGTTCCTTCATAATTGGTTGTCAATCTACTCATAAATGCCTGATCTTAGTCCAAAAATATCCAAAAATCTGCAATAAGCACGTATTAGACTTTGTGGTCAAGTGACTATTCCCATTCACTCAATTAACATAAATTTATTCAAAAGCATGCATAAAACTATGGAGAATGGTGGATTAAATGAGAATAATAGGCAAAATGAGCCCATCAAGTTAGCCATTTTTGGGGCTCATCATCACCCCCTACTGAATGTGTTGCTCATCCTCTGAGAAACTAATCCAGTTCATCATCCTTGATTGCTTTGACTGCCTCTCTGACATCCCAGGCCTCTAAGGTGATGTCCTCTTCTCTATCATGAAAACCGGCCTTTCTGTCTATTTCCTCCCATTGCTGGTGTTCTTCTTCTTCCTTGACCCCTTCCAGTAGTCCTAAGTGTAGTGGAGGACTGGACTTTAGGCCAATCCAGTTGGCCTTCAGGTTTTGCATTGACTTTTTATAAAGGGGTACTCTTGCCAAAGCCTCCCTCATTTTGGTTGGGGAGTGGTAATCTTTTATTTTTAGAATATGGGGCAATGTGTTCCATCTCCTTGTGCAAGCATGAATGCAATTATCACCAAACAGTCTTTCCATGTGATGCAGGAGCATCGGAACTGGCCAGCAATGTGGAAAATTGTCCACATGTTGTGGCTTGACAAAGTGAATTTCATTTACTGTTGATTTTAGTATTACTATGAGAGTCGATTTCATAATCAGTTTGTTATTATAATAATCGAAATCGCTCCATTTAGTGATAAGATTTGTTAGGCGCATCAAAATATTTATGTTAGAGTTAATTTATGGAAGATTACCTTATCTATTTGTTAGAGTAATTAGTGGAAAATATATAGAGAAATCGTAACCAGCAAGGGGATTCTACGTAGAAGAACTGGCCATGGAGCGATAGTTCAGAGAGTGAGAAGTTCGTGTGAGTTTCAATTGGACTGTACGTAGTAGAAGTTATTTTTATCATGTATGCAATTGGGTCCATAAATCTCGCCTTGGCACCGTGGAATCCACAACATCATCGAAACAAATCCTTACCACCAGACATATTCGGTAACTATTATAACAGGAGTTAAAGAAGGGGCGATTCTGGTGGCAATTATTTGTAAACTGAAGATCTCTAACAGTTAATACCTTGGAGCGTATCAACGCCAATTCCTCGTGGGCAATCTTGGTTCAGATTGCGTGAAATCTGATAAATTGTTATATATATGTTATATATTTGTTTTGACCGCCGATTGTGGAAAATATAGTTGTGTTGGATCGGAATATCGGTCAATCGATATACACATATATCGAACCAGTATTAATGAGCTGGAAAAAAGGCGAATATGTGTGTGAAAATAAAAATCCAACTGAAATATGGTTGGTATATGTATTCATTTGAAAATGGCAGTCAAGGGGAAGAGGGAGAGACCGGTAACGTTGTTTTTTTAAAAAACATTTCACTGTCATATGTTTAAAAAAAAAACAGTAATCTATGGTATGAATTCTCGATGAAATGTAGAAGAAATTCTACAGATTAAAGGCGCATTGTGTAATTATGGGTTATAGCCTTGAATTGGCTATTCGGTTGATAGATAGTGATATTTTTGTTTATGATTAAATACTGAAACCTTTATATGCCTGAAGCTGGTTTAAAACAACGTTTTAAGTGGTTCTTTTATTTAGATAATCATATCTGCGAATAAGGACCTGCGTTTTCAAATACGAAATGGACGGAAATGTTTTTTTTGTTGCTTTGTTTAAAACTAGTGGTTGTTATCTAATATATGATATAAAATAAATATATGGCTGTGCTCTATATGAAACAAGAAAGGAATCCAGTTCCTATGTTTGAGTTGAAAACATAATTATTTTGGTATTCGGCATTTTAGTAGTGAATTGAATTGATTTGGATGGTTACGATACAAGTGGAGTGCGCTCAGAGTTTCAGGTGCATTATTTTGGTATCAGAGCTAGAGTTACAGGTGTTGCAGCGAAGATGCCGCCAAGGAGAGGAATTGGTCGAGGGAGACCAGAACCAAATGCAGTCCTGATAGAAGAAGTGCGAAGACTATGTGAATGAATGGAGACAATGGAAACAGCCTAGAGAAGAGCACCTGATGAGAAAACTGAGAGTTCTTCAGAAGAATCTGATGAGGAGGTGGAAGCAAGAGAAGAAAATGAAACTGCCAAAGTCCTCAAAATGCTAGAAAAAGTTGGAAGCAAACCCAAGATAGAAATTCCTATGTATGAAGGGAGTTTGAATGCAGAGGCACTCATGGATTGGATTAGATCCATAGATCAATATTTCGATTATGAAGAGGTTGAGGAGAATAAAAGGGTGAAGTTTGTAGTCACTAGACTGAAGGGCCATGCAACCATTTGGTGGGACGAGTTACAGACATCAAGAACGAGAAAGGGGAAATCTAAGATCAAGCAGTGGGATAAAATGGTAAGCAAACTAAAAGCCAAGTTTTTTCCTAAAGACTATCATTTGAATCTTTTTAAGCAAATGAAAAATATGAAGCAAAAAGGAATGTCTGTTAAAGAATATACTGAAGAATTTTACAGGTTAAGCATCAGAAAAGGGCATGTAGAATATGACTTGGAGAAGTAGCCAGATATGTTAATGGGCTAAGGTATGAGATCCAAGATGAGATTAGCTTGTTAAGTTTGAAAACTGTTGAGGATGCCTATCAAGCAAGTTTGAAAGTAGAGGAGAAAATATTGCGGAAACAGAGTCAAAGAAACAGAGGAAAGAGCCCAACAAGAGGTAGAGGATCAGCCAGATCCAGAGGAACACAACATCAGTTCGAAGCAGGAAGTCCAAGCAGCATATCACCACAGATGGGTGAATCTAGTAGAGGGAGATTCACGCCTAGAGGGCGAGGGCGAGGAAGAGATGTTAGGTGTTATACCTGTCGAGAATGGAGACATATGTTGCGGGATTGTCCTCATAACAAATCAGCAAGCCAGAGGGGTGAAAATGTGGCTGAGGCAAAGCCGGAACCACCTTGACTTGTAGAGAAGGAAGAACCACCGGAGGAAGGTGAATCATTGCTGCTTAGAAGAACTTTGTTGAGATCAAAAAAGGAGATTGGAGAACCTACGCAAAGAAAGAATTTGTTCAGAACTACATGCAAATCAAAGGGTAAGTGTTGTAAGGTGATAATTGATAGCGAGAGTACTGACAATCTTGTGTCTACAGAGATGGTGGAAAAACTTGGGTTAACAAGAAAAGTGCATCCTGCACCTTACAAAGTATCTTGGCTTCAGAAGGGTCATCAAGTCACCATGACAGAACAATGTAATGTGGAAATGCAGATTGGCACATACAGAGATGTGATTTTATGTGACATAATGCCCATGGATGTATGTCACATGTTATTGGGGAGACCATGGCAATTTGACTAAAAGGCGATTCATGATGGAAGAAGAAATACATACACCATAGAAAAGGATGGAGTTAAGCATACGTTGCTGCCAGTGAAGAATGATGCTGATAAAGAGTTGCCTGAAAATAATATAATGCTGATCAGTGGCAAAGAATTTCTACAAGAGGTGGATAAAAGCGAGGAGATGCATTTCGCTATCGTGGGAAGGCCAAAGGTAATTTTAACCTCCACAAATTTAAATGATTTGCCTGAAGAAATTCAATCTGTGTTAAATAGTTACATGGATATCATTGTGGGTGAATTGCCAAATGAATTACCACCGGTTAGAAGTATAAGTCACCATATCGACTTAATACCAGGAGCAAGTCTACCTAACAAAGCTGTGTATAGATTAACTCCTCAGGAAAATGCAGAAGTTGCAAGACAGGTTCAAGAGATGATGGACAAGGGGCTGATTCGAGAAAGTTTGAGTCTGTGTGCTGTGCCAACGGTGCTTAGTCCGAAAAAGGGAGGAGAATGGCGCATGTGCACCGATTCCAGAGCTATCAACAAGATAACAGTCAGGTATAGATTTCCTTTGACCAGGATGGATGATTTAATGGATTGTTTAAGTGGATCCAGGTACTTTTCAAAGATAGATCTGAAAAGCAGGTATCATCATATCAGAATCCGGTAAGGCGATGAGTGGAAAACAACTTTCAAAACCAACAGTGGACTGTATGAATGGTTAGTGATGCCTTTTGGGCTCACTAATGCACCCAACACATTCATGAGACTAATGAATGAGGTTCTAAAAGAATACACAGGTAAATTTGTTGTTGTTTACCTTGACGATATTCTAGTTTTTAGCAAAAGTAAAGAGGAGCATTTGGAACACTTGAAGTTAGTTTTGAAAACTCTGCAGAAAGAGAAACTACTAATTAATTTGAAGAAATGTAGTTTCATGAAAGAGGAGCTGGTATATTTGGGATTTGTGATTTCCAGAGACGGTTTGAAAATGGATCCGGAGAAGGTACACGCAATCAAAAACTGGCCTACTCCCAGGAGTGTATTCGAGGTAAGAAGTTTCCATGGACTTGCTAGTTTCTACCGAAAATTTATAAAGGGATTTAGTCAAGTTTGTGCACCAATCCTTGAGACAATCAAGGAGGTCAATCAACCATTTAGATGGACAGAAACAACTGACAGGAATTTTAATTTGTTGAAAAGGAAGATAACAGAAAAGCCTATTCTAGCATTGCTAAATTTCGACAAAGTCTTTCAAGTGGAAACCGATGCAAGTGGAGAAGTAGTTGGTGCAGTGCTAAGCCAAGAGCAAAGGCCGATAGCATATTTCAGTGAAAAGTTAAGTGATGCAAAGAAAAAATATTCTTCTTATGATAAAGAATTTTACGCTATTGTGCAGGCATTGAAAAAGTGGAGGCATTACTTGTTGCCAAAGGAGTTCATCTTATATTCAGACAACCACGCTTTGTAGTTTATTAATAATCAGCCAAAGCTAAATCAGAAGCACGCCAAGTGGGTGGAATTTCTGCAAAGTTTCACTTTTGTAATAAAGCATAAAAGTGGTAAGTCTAATAAAGTGGCGGATGCATTAAGTAGGGTAAGTTTTCTTTTGCAAGAATTTAAAGTGGGTGTTGTAGGTTTTGATGAAATGATAGAAATGTACAAGGATGATGAGGATTTTAATGACATCTACACAACAGTGCAGAATCCGGTGAGCAATAATAGAAGTCAATGGATGGATTACCTCATCCAAGGAGGCTTGTTATTTAAAAGCAACAAATTATGTGTTCCTAAATGTTCAATGAGAGAAAACATCATTAAAGAGAAGCACAATGGAGGATTGTCTGGCCATTTTGGACAAGACAAAACTTTCACTCAGGTGAATGCTTTTTATTATTGGCCTAAAATGCAAACTGATGTTAAAAAGTTTGTTGAGAAATGCAGGGTATGTCAGTATGCCAAAGGAAGGAGCCAAAATACCGGTCTATATCAGCCATTGCCCATACTAGATCGACCATAGGATGCAGTGAGTATGGACTTTGTTTTGGGTTTACCAAAAACTCAGAGAGGAAACGATTCTATTTATGTTGTTGTAGATAGATTTTCTAAAATGGCTCATTTTATTGCTTGTAAGAAGACTAATGATGCCACACACATAGCAAATTTATTCTTTTCAGAGATTGTAAGATTGCATGGTTTGCCTGTAAGTATTGTATCAGATCGAGACACTAAATTAGTAGGACATTTCTGGAGGACACTTTGGAAGAAACTGGGAACTAAACTCAGTTTTAGTTCAGCTTACCGTCCTCAAACGGATGGTCAAACTGAATTTGTAAATAGAAGTTTGGGGAATATATTAAGAAGTTTGGTACATCAGAATCCCAAACAGTGGGATCTAGCATTAGCTCAAGCTGAATTTGCTTACAATGACACACCAAACCGAAGCACTGGAATGAGTCCATTTCAGATTGTCTTTGGAATGCATCCGAGAGGAGTATATGAGCTAAGAGACTTGGGGAAACAAGAAGCTAGAAGTGAAAGTGCTGAAGATTCTGTTGAACAAATGCAGAAACTACAGGAAGATGTTAAAGGTAAACTACAGGAAAGAAGCAAGAGATACAAGCAGAGAGCAGATTTGAAAAGAAGAGAAAAAGAGTTTCAGGTAGGAGATTTGGTCATGGCATATTTGAGGAAAGAGAGATTTCCTACAAAAACTTATAATAAGTTGAAACTGAAGAAGATAGGGCCATGTAAAATCAAAAGGAAATTTTCAGCCAATGCATATGAGATTGAGTTGCCGGAAGGGATCGGAATATCTCCCATTTTTAATATTGTAGACTTGTATCCATTCAGAGAGGCAGAAACAGAATTGTAGACTGAAGCTACAGGTGATGAATTTCAAACTGTGGATTGGAAAGAACAGGTACCAAAAACATTCAAGAAAGAAGTTGAAGCTATTTTAGATCAAAGGATATCCAAGAAAACTCGAGGACAGACATATTTTCAGTATCTTGTCAAGTGAAAAGAGCAGCCAATGGAAGATTCCAGTTGGTTGACAGCAACTGAATTGCAGAAATACGGCATAAATCCTGAAAATTTAAAGAACCAATCTTTTCTTCTCCGGGAGTCTGATGCAGGGGCATCGGAACTGGCTAGCAATGTGGAAAAATGTCCACATGTTGTGGCTTGAGAAAGTGAATTTCATTTACTGTTGATTTTAGTATTACTATGAGAGTCGATTTCATAATGAGTTTGTTATTATAATAAGTGAAATCACTCCATTTAGTGATAAGCTTTGTTAGGCGCATCAAAATATTTCTGTTAGAGTTAATTTATGGAAGATTACCTTATCTATTTGTTAGATTAATTAGTGGAAAATATATAGAGAAATTGTAACCAGCGAGGGGATTCTACGTAGAAGAACTGGCCATGGAGCGATAGTTCAGAGAGTGAGAAGTTAGTGTGAGTTTCAATTGGACTGTACGTAGTAGAAGTTATATTTATCATGTATGCAATTGGGTCCATAAATCTCGCCTTGGCACTGTGGAATCCACAACATCATCGAAACAAATACTTACCACCAGACATATTCAGTAACTATTATAACAGGAGTTAAAGAAGGGGCGATTATGGTGGCAATTATCTATAAACTGAAGATCTTTGATAGTTAATACCTTGGAGCGTATCAACGCCAATTCCTCGTGGGCAATCTTGGTTCAGATCGCATGAAATCTGATAAATTGTTATATATATGTTATATATTTGTTTTGACCGTTGATTGTGGCAAATATAGTTGTGTTGGACCGGAATCTCGGTCAATTGATATACACATATGTCGAACCTGTATTAATGAGCTGGAAAAAAGGCGAATATGTGTGTGAAAATAAAAATCCAACTGAAATATGGTTGGCATATGTATTCATTTGAAAATGGCGGTCAAGGGGAAGAGGGAGAGACCGGTAACGTTGTTTTTTAAAAAACATTTCACTGTCATATGTTTAAAAAAAAAAAACAGTAATCTATGGTCTGCATTCTCGATGAAATGTAGAAGAAATTCTACAGATTAAAGGCGCATTGTGTAATTATGGGTTATAGCCTTGAATTGGCTAGTCGGTCGATAGATAGTGATATTTTTGTTTATGATTACATACTGAAACCTTTATATGCCTGAAGCTGGTTTAAAACAACGTTTTAAGTGGTTCTTTTATTTAGATAATCATATCTATGAATAAGGACCTGCGTTTTCAAATACGAAATGGACGGAAATGTTTTTTTTTGCTTTGTTTAAAACCAGTGGCTGTTATCGGATATATGATATAAAATAAATATATGGCTGCGCTCTATATGAAACAAGAAAGGAATCCAGTTCCTATGTTTGAGTTGAAAACAGAATCATTATTTTGGTATTCGGAATTTTAGTAGTGAATTGAATTGATTTGGATGCTTACGATACAAGTGGAGTGCGCTCAGAGTTTCAGGTGCATTACCATGTCTTCAAAGTGAGCAATGGCCTGAGCTTGCCTGTCAACGTAATCTGGGAGAACTTGAGGGTTGTTGGCAAGGTGTTAATGAGCATATACTAAAGCTGAGGTATCTTCTGGTTCTACCCTGATCATGAGTGGCTCACTTAGTTCCCTATCCATAACTTTCCGAATTTCTACTACCCTTTTTTCCTCATGGCTTAACCAAGAAGCCATAGCCATGAGTTGTACATCTCCCAATGCAGCATTGGGGTCCCACAAATTCATGTTTGGAGGTGCCAAGTTGTGTAAATAGAATTCTGCTAGCTTGGCCTTATCTTCAGCTGAGCTATTGTGACACAAATACATAAATTGATTTTAATTCTGGAATGGAATGGTGCCCCTTTGGGCCAATGTGTTAATTTGGAATTGCAATCATTGGTCTTTAAGATATAATGCATAGGACTTAGTAGGTTGCCTACATTGTAAGGCTTCTACTGCCCAGCTGGCCATGTAGGCCATTTGGGCTTCTTTTTCTTGCAACAGTTGTTTTAATACTTGTATTTCTTCTCATGCTTGTGACTCCTTTTCTTGCAGCAGTTTTGTCATCATCTCAACATCAACTTGTAGCTTTTCCTCTCTCTGTTTTTTCTCGGTTGTTTCCTTGTCTTTTGGAGGTCCTTCTTACTACTGCTGCCCTCCCAAAATGGACAACCTATCTTCCTTATGACCTTCCTGTAGCTGCAACTATTTTTTCAGCAGCTCATTCTCCTTCTGTAGCTAGGCTCTTTTATTGCTTTCTATGTGCCTCACCATGGCCAACTCTCTTCTTGATTCTTTTAGCTATTCTTCCAAGTCGCCTATGTCTACAACTCGCTTGGATTTGGCAATTCTCATCCAAGTGTGAGTCCTAACTCGTTCTTGTTCCAATGCAAAGAAAAGTGGCACAAAAAACTTCTGTGGGATGATCTTCCCATTTTCTAACAAGTTGTAATATGAGACCAAACTAGGATGAGGGCTTGGTTCAAGTATCTCCTCAGGCTTTTCTGCTTCTGTGATTGTTTCACAACCTCTTCTTCCAATTTCTCAGTTTATTTTAACTTGGCTAGAGTTTCCTATAGAGATGTTTCAACCTCCTGTAGAACTACCTTTGAATCCATCAACTTAATTTTCTCTTTCCATGTGGAGGTTTTTGCACTTCCTCTTTCATAGGTGATGGATATCTTGGAAGGAGACTATTCCTTCCTTTAAGTGGGTGTGTCCTCAATGAAAATTGGTTCCTTTGATGATGGCTGGGGTTTTCCCACTTTGATCCTTGTGCTTCTTCTGGCTTGAAAGTACATGAAGGTTTGCTTTTTTCTTTTTTCCTGTTTGTTTTGTAGGTTTTCTTAATGAAGAAAGCATAGTTGCTGCTTCCCTTTCCAACGTTCCAGGGGATTTCTCTTCCTGTTGTTCTTTCCCTTTGCTTCCTGTAGAAATTTCTATGCCCATTGTTTCTGCCTGTGTTACTGATATCTCAGGGTGTGTCTTTTGCTTCACTTGCTAGGTGCCGACTTTGGCTATGGTAGTCTTCTTTTAGCCTTTCTTGACCTTTTTCTTTCCAATCTGTGTCCTTTTTCCCTTCTCTGTTCTTGCTGTTGTCTCTTTCTCTATTTTAGGCTCAACAATCTTGTTAAATTCTTATTCCTCTTTCTTTTCTTCCTCTTTTTTCCCTCTGCTTGAATGTCTTGTGCGCCCTCATCATTGTTCTTCTCAATTTCTTCAGTTTTCCCCTCATCACTGCTGGATGGGGTGATGTTCTTAGCCAAAGTTCTAATGTCATCATCCATGGACATATTTTTGAAGATTTCCCAAGCTATAGGGATAATATAGGTGTGTAAAACATCTTCCACCAACAGTTTGATGCGCCCATGGTGGGCCAACTGATCTGGGATCCCTTCATTTAGCTTTGTACCACATTCAATTAAGGACTGAAGGAGGAAATATGGGATGCTCAGTGTTCTAGCTGGAGGCAAGTCCATCCCATACCTTAATTCAGGTAACAACCTGAAATGATATCCACAAATGATGTTGAACTTCCCTTCGCATGTGATATACTTTATTATTTGATAACTTACTTCACTCCAGAGAGGAGGAAAGCTTTTCCTTCTAACCCTATTTTTATCTTCTACAGGATTCTCCTCGGGTAGAAAAAATGTTTTCTTAGCAACTTGCCCCAATGATCTCTCCACTTTGCTCCAAGGGAGCCCCAATGGTAGACCAGTAATTGTACTGATGAGATCAGGTGTAAGTTCTAGGGTCAAACCCATAAAACTAACTATGGCATGTGTCTTCAAATGTGGTCTCAAGGACATCAAAAACTCTTCAGTTATCTCCTCATCATAACCCTAAATTCTGTCAAAGAAGGATATCAAGTTTTCCCTGGTGAAAAGGTCCACCACCTCAGGGTGCTTGTGCAATTTTCTAGAGTCTTAGGGTTCTTTCCTTATGAATCCTCCTGGCATGGTGTTGAGTGCTCTTTTTGTGTTTTAACCAGAAAATAAAATGCTCAGGTGGGGAAAAAAGTCAACCATTGAAACAAAGGATAGCTGAATTCGGTTTCTTCTGAACCCAAGGAGGAATTTCTCAAGTGCTTCTTTGCAATATAAAATGGCAATAATTCTCCTATTCTAAACTACTGCCACCCTAAATTTGACTTCTTAGTTTTGAAAAGAAAGAATTTTCTACATAATAGAGGATAAGGATACAGGTTCTTTTCTCTGCACATAGATAGGTATGCACGCTCATTTTTTCACACACACACAGGTTGGCCTTTATTGCTACATGTATCTTTATTACAGGAGAATTTGAAAAAGGATGGGGAGATTTCAGATGCAGAGAGAAAAAGAAACTGTGTAGACTCAGGGAAATATGCAGGCATACTTTCACTTTTTCAATGCATAGGCAGACTTCCACTCTCTTCTTCAATCTACTGTCGTGTTCAATTTACCACCTTACTGAAACAAATCATGCACAGAGAAGTTTTCTTGAGCCTACCTCGTTTTGAGCTTGAATTCCGATAAAAATCCCGAGTTTCTTTCTGCAGAGTTGTTCTATGCCTTTCCTGTAGAACCCTTCTTGTAGAAATCTCCCGACTCCTGTAGAATGAAACTGTGCTTCCAGTAGAGACTGATAGGTGGGCGATTCTCAAAAAAAAAGGTAGAAAACTGGTGAAGGACAACTGGTTAGCTGCTCTGGAAGTGGTAGAGGTGTACTCCAATCGCGAACGTCGTGAGTGCAAAATGAACAAAGGGTGGTGAATGTTTCGACTAAGCTATCTTTTAACTAGAGGCATGATTCATGGTGAGGGGATGAGGTGTGTGGACTAGACCATTGATCCTACGTCATAGCCATAACGTTTCTACATGCCGTCTGACCACCATCACCTCCCTTAGTCCGCTATCTGCTGCCACCACTACCAATCTTAGATATTTCTTCCCAAATGGACATTCCACACACGCTGGCTGTGCATGTAATCAACAGCTTTGAATTTAACAGGGCTTGTTTGGATTCCACAAGGATGTGTAATTCTTCGAGGGTGGCAAGTTGACTGCCCACCGATTCCACTCAATCCGAACCATTCCCATAGTCGCGCAGCCTTGAAATATGATTTATGCAATTGAAGAATAGGTTTAGGCACTTACCTGCATAGTCGCGGCCGTTTTATGCATATTTCGGATTTAGGAACCCATTTCTTCATTGTTGTTTCTGCTTGCATGTTTCAATGCCATACTTTGCTATCCCTGTCTTTGGAGTATGTCTTTCAGAGAGATCAACGACTGCAAGAATCCTGTAGGAATTCTTGTAGCTGCTTCTCCTCTTGGAATGCAAGATATAATGAGCAGGGCTACAACTGCTGATGAGGGTCTTGGCTAATAAGGATTCTAGATGGAGGGTATTAGGTATGGTGAGTGAAAAACTGCTGCTTTGATTTGTCGTTAGAAATTTCTTGTTTGCAGCATGAAGGAAACAGGATTTCTTTGTGTGACTGTGTAGGGACATAAAAATGAGTGCAATGGAGTTGTACATATATGCAAAAAGGGCGACATGTGGTGATGGATGGAAGCAAGGAGGTTTACAGGCCTCATAGACAGATTCCTAGCCTTCTGGTCCTCTTCTGAGATTAATTCTGGCTTTTCTGTAGATTCTATAGGATCCTCTTGTAGAAGATACAAAATGTCCTGTAGAAGGTGAAATCTTAGCTCAAATGAGACCAAATCTTAGGAAAGGGTAATGGTCATGGAGGAATGGATTGTGAGGGATGCCTGTAACCTGGTTATGACCTCTGTCTTTGTCTTTTGAGATCCTCCTAAAACCTGTAATGACCTTCCTACAACCTGCAATTTATTCAACATAAATTAGGTTTATTTTTCTTTTTTCTTCTTGTTCTTGTTCTTCTTCTTCTTTTAAATCTGAGATAGCTAGGATGCCTCTAGGAGGTTTTCACCCTCACTATCTACCCTGGGTGCCTCCAAGAGGTTTTCACCCAAGGATCTTTTATTCCTTTTTTTTTCTTTTTTTCTTTCTTTTCTTTTTGCTTTTTTTTTGTGTGTTCAAAGTGTGGGTGGAGTGGAGACAGGGGCCTGCTCCACCACCAACACTGATTTACCCAGCGTTTCAACGAACTCCTACTTAGAAAGGGGCTTCCTGTAGATTTTCAATTGATGCCCATTGAAAAGCATGGGGTTGGATTCTTCATCAATGGTCCTGATAAGGACTGAACCATTGTCATTTCATTTCTCCACTGTATATGGTCCTAGCCATCTTGTCCTCAGCTTTCCCTTGAAATCCTTGTATCTTTGAATCATATAACAACACCCAATCTCCTGGCTGAAATTTCTTTTCTTTGAGGTGTCGGTCATGCCATATTTTTCTTTGAAGTTGGACTACCTTTGAGTGGAGAAGGGCCTACATTCTCTGTTCATCTAATCCATTCAGCTGAAGTACTCTTTCCTACTGTGCATGGTTGAGATCTAGGTCTAGCTGAGCTGCCAACCTTGATGTGTTATATTCAAATTCTATGGACAGCAAAATCTTCTTCCCATAGACCAAATCATAGGGTGTGAAAGCTATTGTAGTTTTCCAAGTAGTGTTATAAGCCTAGTTGGCCTCAACCAATTGGTCTGCCCAATCTTTTCTGCTGCTACTCACCACTTTAGTCAAAATCTCTTCCAAAGTTCTATTAGTGACTTCCACCTATCCATTTGCTTGCGGATGATAAGGGGTGGAAGTTCTGTGCTTAATCTTATGATGAGTGAGCAGGTCTTCAATCAGGTTCAAGGTAAACTGACTTCGTTGATCTGTGATTAATTCTCTTGGGTAGCCAAACTTGTAGAAGATATTTTCCCTCAAAAACTCAGCCACTTTTTCTTCTGTTGCTATCTTGATTGACTTTGTTTCTGCCCACTTCGTCAGGTAGTCTGTGTGCACAATGATGTAAGGCTTGTGTTTTGAATGAGGGTTGATAGGACCCACAAATTCCATGCCCCACTTCTCAAATGGCTTGAAAGTCACTTGAGGTTGTAGGGGCATCTCATCCCTTGGAGTCGGTTTCCATATTTGATGTATTTTTTGACATCTTAATGAATAGTGGGCCAATAGTACCCTGCCTATAGAATTTTGAAGGTGGTTCTTTTTACTGCAAAGTGGCCTCCACAGGGCCCATCATGACAGGTTAGGAGGATGTCAAAAAATTCCTCCTCCCTGACACAACACCTCAAAATCTGATCTGCGCCAAGTTTAAAAAGATTTCCTCCAATCCAAGTGAATAGGGCACTTTTCCTCATGATCTTGCTCTTCTCTTTTGAGGATAGGTGTGGCAGAAACTATGCTAAAACCAAGTAATTTGCTATATCAGCAAACCATGGAGAGAGTACTGAAATAGAAAATAGGTGTTCATCTGGCATTTGATCATTTACCATCCCTTCTTTACCTGCAGGAAAATCTAATCTAGACAGAAAATCAGCAACAACATTTTCTTTTTTTGGCTTATCAACAATGGTCAAATCGAATTGCTGCAATAAAAGCAACCATCTAATGATACGAGTGTTTACATCAAGTTTATTCATCAAATACCTAATTGCATCATGATCAGTATGCACAAATGTTTGATAGCTAGTGATGTAGTGTATGAACTTGTTTAGGGAATGGACTATAGCCAGGAGCTCTTTCTCGGTTACAGTATAGTTTAACTCTGCCTTGGACAGGTTTTTACTGACAAAATATATGGCATACGGTAGCTTCTCTTCAACTTTTCCTAAGGCTACTCCTATGGCTTTGTTTGAGGCATCTGTGTGAATGTGGAAAGGTAGGGCCCAGTTTGGACCTCTCAAGATTGGGGCAGTTACCATCTTACCTTTCAACGCATCCAGAGCCTCTTGACAGTTGTCAGTCCATATAAACTCAACATATTTCCCCAAAAGACCAAACAATGGAGAGGCTAGCTTACTGGAATCTTTAATGAATCTTCTATAATATCCTGCTAAGCCTAGAAAACTCTGAACATCTCTTACCTTTTGAGGAGGTGGGACCCTTTGGATGATAGCAATCTTGTTGGGATCCACCTGTAATCCTTGCTGAGAAATTGTATGACCTACCACGGTTGCTTCAGTTATTAGGAATTCACATTTTTCAGGACTGAGGGACAGGTTCATTTCAATACACTTTGCTAAAACTTTTCCCAGGTTAGTCAATGCTTCTTGGAAGTTGGACCCATAAGGGGTAAAGTCATCCATATAGATTTCCACCGAATCATGAACCAACTCAGCAAATATACTTAACACTGCTCTTTGGAAAGTGGCAAGAGCATTGCATAACCCAAAGGGAAGGACCCGGTAGGCAAAGGTACCCCATGGACAAGTGAAAGTGGTCTTATCTTGGTCTTTCAGGCTGATTTGGATCTGATTATACCCGCTAAACCCATCTAGGAAGGAAATGAACTTCTTCCCTGCCAAGCCATCTAACACTTGATCTATGAAAGGCAAAGGGAAATGGTCCTTCTTGGTAGCTTTGTTAAGTTCTCGATAATCTACACACATTCTCCACTTCCTATTTTTCTTGGGCACAAGCACCAAAGGAAAAACCCACTCATTGTCAAAGATGGGGTAGATGAATCCTGCATCCAACAACTTTTGCAGTTCTTCTTTGACAATGTCCTTAAGGGTTGGATTCATTCTCCTCTAAAGATACCTAACTGGTTTACAATCCTCATTAATGTAAATGTGATGGGTATAGACTAAAGGGTGGACTCCTTTCATCTCCTTATAGCTCCAAGCAAAAGCATCCAAAGGATTGTTCAATAAGCTATACAACTCTTTCTCCTTAGAGGGGGATAGGGATGAGTTTATCTTCAAGGTTATTTCAAGGCCAAATTCCACATTCTTAACTCGGAGAGAGGTCGGATCAGCCATGCAGAGATCCACTAAAGCAGTGACATGGGTATCTTCTACCAACTCTTCTAATGGCAACACATTGGGAGGTGGATTTTGAATCAAATTCTCTATAAGGTCATCCTCAGTTTGAGGACCTCCCCTGGAGGCTTCCATTGTCCATAATGGTTTAGAGTACACTTCATCCTCATCTTCCTCCTCCAACCAAAGAGGTAAGTCATGTTCTAGCAGAAGTTGGGCAAGAGGATATAGGACTAGCTGTTTGGACATATGCCCATCCTTAATGGTCATGTTCCCAGCTTGACAACTGATGTAAGCATCTGCAGTAGCTAACCAAGGCCTTCCCAAGATGAGGGGGTACCCCATGAGTTTTTCCTTTGGCTGAAGTTCCAAGAAGTCCACAGGGTACTCCCAAGAATCAATGGAGACCATGACATCTTCCACAATCCCCTCGGGGGTCACGGTGGAGCGGTCTGCTAACTACAATACTGTCAAGGTCTTTCTTAGGGAACTCTGAAGGCTGCGTTTAAGCATAGTGTCCCTAGTCATCACATTAATGGCAGCCCCTAGATCAATCAGGGCGTGGGAGATTATGGTACCATTGATGTGGACATCGACTACATGACTCCCAGGGTCCAGATATTTTGGACAGATTACTTGTCCCAACATCAGGCCAGATAGTTTCCCTATGACATTGATAGTTGTGGCATCTCTCTTGCACCTTCCTGGGTGCCTAAAACACTTCTCTTTGATCAGTTTGTTTAATATCGGTACATCTTTTATGGCCTAGAGAAGTGGTATTTTTACACATAATTGTTTAAGTTCTCCCAGAAGTCCAATCTCTTCTGGGTTTGGTTGCATGGTTCTAGTTAGTCTCTCAGGAAAGAGTGGAATGGATTTTGATTCACTTTCCTATTTCTCTTCTTCATCCTCCTTAGGAGGAGGTTAGTTGTTTGGGAGGACCTTCCCAAATCATAGGTTGATCTCCTGAATCTTCATAGCATAGATAGGGCATGTTGTCTCTCCAGTGTATACCTGCTGGGCCTATCTGTTATTGGGGTTCGAGCTCAGTTGAGCAGGTATCTGGGGTTGTCTTGGAGGAGCAAGAGGTAATGGTTGTGGTTGAGCAGGTGGTGGAGGCAAAATAATGGGAGGAGAGTTGTACTGGGGCCTCCACCCTTGTTGAGGTGCATTCCACTGAGGTTGTGGCTGAACATGAGAATGAAATGAATGAGTAGCCAGTTGAGTATGGTATTAAGATGGATATGATCATGGAGGGGGTGCGGACCAGGAAGGATGAGTAGGGGGACCCAAAGAAGGTATGTGAGTGGATTGGTTGGGGTTGTAATAAGTCTGGGATGTCCCCTTGCATCCCCTGCTGGTAAGGTCTGGGTCCATGCAGCCTCCTTTGGTTCTTGAAGTAGAGGGGTTTAGTGCCCCCTTCAACCCCTTGGTACATAGTTTTAAATTTGGGTAAGGTTGGGTACTGGTTTGTAGGGTGCTCTGCCTCACAAACGAAACATACCTCTACGGAGTGCAATGGACACTCATTCCTAGGATGCTTCCTTGTGCATCTGGGACAAAAGATGGCCAAAGCCCTCTCAGCTTCCTCTTGCTTCTGTTGGATTTGGAAGGTATCCATTTGCATGGAAATGGTCTATCTCACCTCACTTTTGATGTCTTCCATCTGATTTGCAAACTCATGTTTGGATAAGGTGGCACTGGCTGAAAGTTGACTCCCCCTACCTCTTTTCTGGGCTGCCCTAGAATGGTTTCTAAACACAGTCTTTATGTCATCATAAGGTAGCTAGTAGATGTCTCCCCCAGCCAGTAAATGGAGGGTATCTAGAAGTTCTTCAGGCACTCCTCAGAGCAGAACCAACTTCAGATATTCGGGGTCAAGTGTGCACCTGACCCTTTTATAACTGAGTTGAAACCTTTCTTCATAGTCTTCTAAAGATTCATCACTTCCCATGGTCATCTGAAAGATTTCTCCCTTTGTTTCCTTTGACCTACAGTAATCCCAGTATTTGTTGTTAAAGGCGTGCTGCATCTGAGCCCAAGTTGTGATACTGTTTCCAGGTAACCCCATGAATTAGCGGAGTGCTGCATCCTTGAGGGTAGAGGGAAAGATTTTCAACTTTTTCTTGTCTTCTGCATAGTCAAAATTTTGACAAAGGACAACAAACTCAAACAAGACGGTATCAGGGTCTTCAGTGGTCAATCCATGGAAGTGAGGTAAGGTTGAGGGACTTATGTTTTTCATTTTTGTGTCCCCATTGGTCTCTCAGATGGGAAAGGTGCCTTCTATTCTCTCCTCATTTCCTATATTGTTTCTGTGTTCAGCCATGGTCTCAGCAGGAATGTTTTCTTGCTCTTCTTCTATTATAGGATCTTCATATATCTCTGGAGGTTCACCTATAGGTTCTTCTGGATCACTGCCACAGAAGAAGAGAGAAGGGTGACTCAGTGATGTGGTGGGGGTGCTGGGTAGGAATTTTCCTGAATTGTCTTTGTTCCTACAAGGCATGAAATGAAATAATTTTAGTTGCGTTTTTGCATTTTTCTCTGCTTGTACCTACAAAACTGAAATTGATTGAACAACAAATTGCAACTAACTAAAATAAACCTTGTTGGAATGAAAATTGCAGAATTGAAATGAAAGCAAGAAATGACTAATCTATGTTTCTAAAATGGAATTGCAAAATTGAAATGCTAAGCTACGCTTGCAGAATTGGAATTGCAGAAATGAAATGAAAGCAAGAAATGTCTAATCTACTTTTGCAGAAATGAAAGTGTAGAATGGAAATGAAACAACTACTCTACTCTTGCTGAAATAAACTACTTAGTAGAATTTTGTAGTAGAAAATAGAAGAAAAGCAGTAATCACAAATACTCTGATGCTTCCCTGGCAACGACACCAAAAAGATGGTAAGCTCTAGTATTACAACAATAATGCTGCAACTCCTGGGACTCCCTACTTTACTTTTATCAACCCAGTAGTTCGTAACAAACTTGGAAGCGACGGTGCTATATGCACAAGTACTAGATCTTACTGCAGGCTATCACTTGATAAGTTGACACAATTTTGCTAGGAGCTTAATCCAACTTCTATGAGCTTTTAGAAAAAGATTTTAATTGTGATAGATGAAAGCTAACTCAAGAGAGGCTAGTATTCTTGTAGAAAGAAGGCAAGGTGGGCCCGTCAAGCCGGTAGAGCCATGCCTGTAGAGATTGGTTGGATTGATAGTAGTGGAATGAGCTAGTAGAGAGAAACCCATCCCATATGGGCCAATCAGGAGAGAAGCCCAGTAGCTGGGCCAGTCAAGAAGGATGGTGCCAGTCATGTGCATGAATGGGCCAATCAAGAAAGAAAGAAATGACATATATAATATATCTCATTCATGACTGGGCCTTGTTCATGAAGGATGCCCTCGGACTCAGATCTCAATCACTTCGATCACCCCCCATACTAGACTGAACGTTGAAAAGAAATGCAAACCCTAGCAAAACCTAGTTTTACCGACTAACCCTACTTGTGCAAGAAAAGAGATGTAAGCTATTGAAATGGATGCCATTGTCTATTGCAAAGGTAGAATGCATGCGTTTAAGCTAATTCTGAAGGAAAAAATATGGAATAATCATATTTTTGTATCTTTGAGAAATTTTATGCAGAATTATTATGCATGTGTCTTAACTGTTGTTAACTATGCAGAGGTTTATTGGCGAAAGAGAATGGAGTGGGAATTTTCATGAGGTTGGGAAGGTGCAGAAAGGACCTAAGGGGTCCCTAGAACCCTTCTGTATATTTCCACCATGCTCAGATCTCGAAGAATCTCTCGCGTGAGCTTCTACAGGAGGCTACAGGGGATCTACAGGAAATTCTACAAGAACAGGCCGAAAGTGTATTTTAGAGGGTTGATGGTGGAAAAATAGTGGGAAAGTGAGAATGAAGGATGGATAAGAATTTTAAGGGGTCTAGGACCTGGTAGATGAAGTTAAGGAGTGATGAAGATGGTTGTATTTGTTCAAGGATGGAGAGAGCAATGTTGCACGAAAATGTAGAAATGAGGGCAAGTTGGGAAAGTGTGGTGAATGAAGGGAAGAAACATTGAATTACGGGCTAGAATAGGTTGTATGATGGAGCAAGGGTAGGAAGGAATGTATTACAGGTGCTCTACACACTATTTTCCAAAACTGATCGAACAAAGACTGAAGAAATCGAGATTTATCCATTTTGACCTATTCTTACCTAAAAACCAGAAACATAATGAATAGAAGTTTATAGATAGGAAATCATGCAAGAAAGTTATGGAAACTAAGTAAGAATAGATCTAAATATGAAAACACAGCTGATATCAAATTTTCCAACTTAAAATCTAACACTAACAATTGCATTGGAAGGCAAAAACAATGTTTTTGTGGCAACAAGTATGCCTTAGTCTCAGTTCATGGTCCCAAGGAGGGAGAAATGAGATCAGGGACTACTTGATGGCCTTTTTGCAGATCTCTTCTGTTACCAAACTATCAAATCAACTTGAAGCATGAAAAACTATCTTAATCATCAACAACAACCTAAGTAACAAAGCAAGATTTACCCTATATAACAGAAATTATCCTATGAATGCAGTAAAAACACATTAAAGTACACAAAGAAGGTACTAGAACTTGGGTTGGGCCCAACCCCAGGGGCTACAACCTCCTAAGAAATCTCAGAGATGGTGCAAAGCGAGATTCATCTTCATTAATAAGAAATAATAGTAATGTCACAAAACTGTTTACAGAAAGAGCTTGAAAAATGAGTCGAATGCAGAGCTGCACTAAAGTGCGAAAATAAATTGTTCAATAGCTAAAATACCAAGGCTTGAAGCCTTCCTACTTATGCAAACGAGGACTCCCAATAGTCCTCCTTAAATTTAAGAGCTTGGCTGCCCAAAACTGTAGTTAATCAACCACTTCACTAGACTTGCTCGATTGCCCCTTGAAATCATCTTTGGTGGGTTGTTGAACTCCAAGCTGATGGTGGAGAACTCGAGGAAGGGGCCATGTACTACAGGAGACACCCCTCCTATAAATCCTCAGCCTTGTTCCTTCGTAATTGGCTGTCAATCTGCTCATAAATGCCTGATCTTGGTCCAAAAATATCCAAAAATCTGCAATAAGCACGTATTAGACTTTGTGGTCAAGTGACTATTCCCATTCGCTCAATTAACATAGATGTATTCAAAATCATGCATAAAACTATGGAGAATGGTGGATTAAATGAAAATAATAGGAAAAATGAGCCCATAAAGTTAGCCATTTTTGGGGCTCATCACTCTGCTCGACACCAGTGCTCGCATTACCAGACTTGCAACAACCGTTTGAGGTCGAGACAGATGCCTTTGACTATGCTATTGGGGCAGTCCTTACTCAACATGGGCATCCAATGGAATATCACAGTGAGATACTTTCAGACACAGTCCGCAAGTATCCAACTTATGACAAAGAGATGTATTCCATTGTGCAGGCTTGCCAACAATGGCAACATTGCATTTTGTGGAAGGAAACGGTCATCCACACAGACCACCGACCCCTGCAGTTCATACAGACCTAAGGGAAATTACAGAATGATCACCATCATAAATGGTCCACATACCTGCAACAGTTCCATTTGAATATCAAATATAAGAAGGGCAGCATCAATAATGTTGCATATTGCCTCAGTCAACCATCGATCATGGCATTAACCACAATGCTCAACTCTTGTGGGCACGAGACTTCTAATTGGCCACTTCTCTATAAAAGAGATCCAAAATTCAGCCAAACATACTAGAAACTCTTGGAGGGTTAGCATGTTCCATATTTTCACCTCCAGGATGTCTTGTTATGCCACCTGGGTCACCTTTTTGTTCCTTCAAGTGAGTGTGCCAAGATGATTTGGGAAGCTCACTATAGTCGGTTTGCTGGGCATTTCGGGGTTGAGTAAACGATGGTAGTACTACAAAAGTATTTCTATTGGCCGAATCTTCGACTGGATGTTGGGAAGTACATCAGATCATGCATTGCCTGCACCATTTCCAAACCGACCATTAAGAAGCACGACCTCTATACCCCATTGCTTACCCCGAGTCGACCTTGGGAATCCATCTCTATGGATTACATGTCAGGCCTTCCTTCCACTAAGCATGGAAATGACTGTGTTTTTGTGGTCGTTGACAGGTTCTCGAAGATGGCCATTATGGCGG
Organism: Pinus taeda; assembly: GCA_000404065.3. Classification (NCBI taxonomy): domain Eukaryota; kingdom Viridiplantae; phylum Streptophyta; class Pinopsida; order Pinales; family Pinaceae; genus Pinus; species Pinus taeda. Next base: position 264,303 of record APFE031440928.1, read on the forward strand.
CCTCAAGAAGATTATCACAGCAGAAGCCATTGCTAAACTCTTTTTTTGAATGAGTGTGGGTACACTTTGGGATCCCATAGTCTATCATCACAGATTGAGACAACAGGTTCCTCAGTGCATTTTTGTCCTGTCTCTGGTCGATTCTGAACACCAAACTCACTAAGTCGAAAGCCTTCCATCCTCAAACTTATGGCCAGATAGAAGTTATCAACAGAATGATTGTACACATTCTTCGCATGTACAACTCAAGGCATCCACGTGCATGGGATGAGAGCCTCCCCTATGTTTAACACAACTACAACTAGGCTCTCCATAGTTTGACTGACCATAACCCTTTTCAAGTGGGCTTGGGATTCTAGCCATTATGTCCCATTGATGTGGCCATGCTATTTGCAGCTACTCATGCAGATTCGGCTCATCTCGAGTCCCAAACAGATAAGGCAAACATCTTCATTTAGCACATCCAACATATTGGTGAGCATGTCCATGACATTCTAGAGAAATCTAATGCTAATTACAAGCAGTGACATGATCAACATCGGGTGGCACACAAGTTTCAGGTGGGCAATAAAGTCTGGTTGCATTTGTAAAAGGAATGCCTTACCGGACCCTATCAGAAACTCAGACCACTCTGATATGGACCTTACACCATTACCAAGGCTGTGGGAGACAATGCATTTGAGCTCAACATTTCCCCATTCCTTGGCCTGAACCTAGTGTTCAATGTGGACTGCCTTCAGCCATACTTTCCACCATTACCAGACACATCCGACATTGCAGAACATCTCACACCCACAAATTTAAATCCATATTGCATGGAACGAGCTGCAACTGATCAGATCGTGGACAAACAGATCAAGCACACTCACCAAAAGAATATCCAACTGTATTGAGTTGTCAAAGTAGGTCAACTCCTTCACCAGGGCAAATGGCTCACTAGGGACCAAGTTCAATAGAAGTTTCCTCATCTCATGGAGGAACTCAATGCAATGGGGACCATTTCTTCCTAAAGGGGGAGGAATGATCTAGGTGGATATTGGTGGCCACCCGCCAAGTCCACTTGGACCCCCACCATTGTTTCTTTCAACTTTTCAGTTTCCTTACTTGTAGCACAATTTACTATTTTTAGCAGTTTTTTCAGGTCCTAAACTTCCAAAGCTATTTTGAGGCCTTAAACAACGTTCTTGGGAGATCGAAGAACAAAATGGACCCATGGACCAATGTTTCTCTTCCTAAAGTTGTATTTCTCGAATAGATCTTTCTAACGAGATATTGTGCACGTCAAATGGAGATCGTCTGCCAAAGTTACGACCCTGGGAATTTTATGTACCAATTTACCCAAACGGCACCCACAGTTTGTCGTTTCATCTTCTAGGGTTACGTTTTTGGATGTTTATGGCTCTCCATTATTTCTCAACAATAAATATACCTTCGAGCCCCATTGTAACACAGTTCAGAGGAATGTAGCCACCACATCTCTTCTCAGAGATAAGCTACCATCGCCCTAGCTGGTTTATTTCCATTTCTGTTTGTAAGTATATTTCAGTATTTTACATTGATGAAATGAAATATTATTTCCATTGCATCTTTGTGTTTATGGTTATCTCTGTAATCGGTTGTGTTCCTGTTTAAATCCAGATAATACTAACCTGTAATATGAAAACTATAAAATGTTTATTGATGTAATTGTAAAATTATTCAAATTTATAATGATTTTATATATAATGTTGGCAACTTTTAGGGTAAAACAAATTTATATTGTAAAAATTGGGAATTGACACATCTTTTTTTGGAAAAATCATTGGAAATTAGCCAATCGGTGAATATTAGCCCCTAAAGTTTTCTATGCCAAAAATTCTTCTCCAAACCAAAATTTAACAACATACTCCTCACTTTCTCAATAATGGTGTGGTTCATCTTTTCTACAACCCCATTCTATTGAGGATTACTAAGCACAACCTTCTCATGCTTTATGGAGAACGTATTACAAGATTTCTTGAATGCATTTGAGCAATATTCTCCAACATTATTTGTTCTTATATAATTGAGAAGTTTGTTAGTCTCTTTCAACAACATGGAATTTTTGTAATATTTCAATAACGTCACTTTTAATTTTTATAGGGTAGGACAAAACCTTCTTGGATGCATTAGTTATAAATGTTAAAAAAATATGATACTCCTCCTAATGCCTTAATGTTAATTGACCCAAACAATTCTGAGTGTATCAATTTTAACAAATATTTATTTCTGTCATGGCCACCTCTATGGAATGAAACCCTTCTTTTCTACCGTATATAAAATGCTCACAAAGATCAATATTATAGGATTTCTAACCTAGAAGTAAAATTTTCACAACAAGGAATTTTAAGCCCTTCTCACTCATGTCACCCAAAGATTACTTTTGCACTTCTCGCTCAAAGATCCTACTACATGTATATAAACATGTATATTCTACTAAAACAATAAATAATACATCACCATCTATGACTATAGAAATAGACTCACATTTATTTGTGTTGGATGAATTTTGATTTGTACAGGCCAGTTTCTGATCCTTTTGTCCTTTCTTCCAGACTTGGCATTGTTTCTTCATGTGGCTAGGTTAACAATAGTGAAAGCAGACAAGCCTACCCCTCCTTGATTTGGATTAAACAATCTATCTTGAATTCCCTTGTTGGTCTTGACCAATTCTCCTACATAATAAGATGGAGCTAGAGCTTCTCCTCCTTGGTTTTCTACAATTGACTTGTGTTGCAACTCCTCATTCATTAAAATCATACTCGCATCATCAAAATTTAGGGTTCCTACAGGTGCTGAAGCACTCATAGATGCAATTAAATTTTACTAAATCTCTGGCACATAACACATTAACCAAATAACTCTAATTTCATCATCTAGAAAGATGAATCTTCCATTCTCAAAAGATGAATTTCTTAAAGGCTGCATTTTGCAACAATGATGGATCTTCATCATAAAAGAAAATCAAAGGATTTGGATAATATAGATCGAGACGTTACTGACAGCTGGGACAATCAAGTGGAGGAATGGAGCCTCGTTGATGAAGAAATTGCTACTAATCAAGAACTAGAACAGAAAAAAATCCTTATGGAGCTAGAATATCAGGCGTGAGTGTAGGATTCTGGAGCCTTGGTAATTAACTCCTATCACCATGATTTCAAAGAGTTTTTCTCAGGGTTTCAAACGGAGATGGAGGCAATCAACGAAGTTGCAATCCACACTCCCAATTTGTTGGAACTTGGGGCTTTTGTGGTACATGAATCTTTAAAGTTCGTGTAGCAAGCCATTGATGAATTTAGGAGGTTGGTGTGCTGAGAGGCGATCAACATTGTGGCCAACTTACCTAGTCCGACCTGCCGACATGTTGGAAAGAAATTGCTTTTCATCTTCTAAGATGAGAAGATTTCAACTCTAGTTTTATTTTGTAGACCAACAACTGCGTGTGTAGAAAATATATGCTGGAAAAGTGCCTACGTCATGTTTGTGGGAGTTGAATCACAGCTGGAATGAGTCACTCTAGGAGATGTGAAGTGTTGAACATGAAACCACTTGGTAGTTTGAGCATCTGTCCAGTTTGGAGGGTTATTTCACTATTTTGTTGTCTTTTGGAGTTTGGAAAGATAAATATGTTGATCTTCAATGTAGAAATGTAATTTATGAAAATGATTATGGTTGCATGTTTACAAACTCCAAAGAAAAACAAAATAATAGAGGTATTTATAAATGTTTTGGAATTAGAAGCATTGAACTTAGCTCATTCAATGGAGTGGTTTTGTTAGAATTAGCTAGTATAACAAATCACGCAGGTGAATCTAAGACAACAATTAAATCATAAAAAGAAAGAGGATTCAAAGACACTCTGTGGTGGATAACAAGGTTTAGGTGCATCAAATATTGATTTTTTGCAACGACGACACTGAAAATTGGATGACGATGGACAATTAAGTTAAAATTTGTATGTGAGTTTGTGGAATAGACTCACTAGCATGATCTACTATGAGTCACACATATTAATTGTAAGCAAGTCTAGGATGTTTTGTACTGGTCTTTGTAATGTATGTACTTGGTAACTCCAAAAGTTGGAGTTGTGTTGTAAGCCTTGTAAGGCATGTGTACCCCAATACAGTTTGTGGTAACGTAAAAACCACTTTGTATTTGCAGTGTCAGTTTGTGGTAAGCTAGAAGCCACATGTAAGAGTGAAGTGGGACAGAGATACATGTTTGCATGGTTTAGGGTTAACCGAGAAAACCCTCAATGTTGGAAATAATACTAAGAGGGGGGGGTGAATCAGTATTATCAAATTCTTTTCAATTTATACAAGTATTTGTAGATTTGACTATTGAAACTTGCATATACCTTCTAGACTTATAATTTAATTTATTCTTCATATGTTGATCATTAATTTGTATGTCAAAACCATATCATAATGAACAGGAACATGAAAAATAGACAGTCACACCAAAGAACACAAGATATAAGGTGGAAACCCAATGTGGGTGAAAACCACCTGCTACAATATGTCTCTATCTTCTTTCAATTAGAAACTTCTTTTTACAATGATTTTGTATTGGTCTAGCCTTATACCAGCACGTAGGCTTCAACCTACAGAAGGCTACAACCTTCTCTCGTTCTCCAGACTCTCTTGGAAGGGAGCTACAACCCCTTTAGCTGTTGTACTAGCTGAGGTACTAGTACGTAGGTGTTGACCTACTGAAGGCTTTAACCTTCTCTTTTCTTCCAGGGACCACGTTTCATAAATTTTCAAACTGGATCCATGAATACCATTCAAACCTGAAGTAAATCTGAAATCAACCAACTTCCTTGTACAAATACTAAATAGCAACCAGACACCAATTCAGAACCCTGAATACTTCAGTAATAGACAAAAGCAGCTAAAAGATATTTCAAGTAAGGTTCTCAACTTCACCAATAGAAACCTGCAGATATCTGCACCTCTTCTGTGTCAAACCTGCGGGTATCCACACCTGCACTGTGCCCAACTTGCGCACCTCCGCACCTGCGCTCTGTCTGGACTGCGCACTTCCACACCTGCTCTATGTTTAGCCTCCGCACCTCCGCACCTGCTCTGTGTCTGGACCACGCACCTCCGCACCTGCGCTGTGTTTAGCTTATGCACTGCCGTACCTTCTCTGTGTCTGGACCGCGCACCTCTACACCTATGCTGTCTCTGGCCTACACACCTCCGGGTGTAGACAATTATAAGGTTTTAATTATACCCTAGACTATCAAATTTACAGATTTGATCATGCGCCAAAGAGATCTCAACCCATCAATAGATCTGTCTTGTAATGCTCAGGTTTCTCCTTGATTCAAGGCCAACTCACCAACCGATCACAAGTATTTCAGATCTTGCTCATCGAAAGATATTCAACACATCTGTGCCTAGACAAATGGTCTCCTTTCCTTTTCATAGGCTAGGCCTTACTCAAACCATGGACCAAAACCATTGAGAAACAATACTAGGGACCCAAAACCTGGGTTCAATATTTTAGATGCAAAACCATGGACCAAAACCATAAGATCAAAACAGTTAGACTAAATACCATGGACCAACCACAAGATTTCCCACGTGTGTGCGTTTTTCTCTGCATGAAAGTCCATGTAATTTAGGTTTGCACTTTTTGTTCGGACCACCTGCAGACCTGTCCGCACCTTTTGATCGACGCTCCTGCACAACCTGCCGATGTCCGCACCTTTTGATCGGTGCACCTGCAAAACCCAAAAATAATATTGTTGCACTATAATCTATCATTTGATTCCTTTGTCCTGCATCCCATGTATTTTGCTACATCTGATATTTCTTCTGTAGACTCATCTAGTTATATATAAGTGAGATGTTCTTCTATGAGTGGGTTTCCATCAAGTACAACACATGCATCATAATGCCAACAATCTCCCCCTTTGGACTTGATGGCAACAACACCCAATCACTCTCCCCCTTTGACATCAAGGGCAAAGAGTGGACCAAGATATGCTCTTTCCTTGATGACCATTCTGCTGACCATACTCCCCCTGAGTACCTACTGAAATCTGAGCTCCCCCTTTGTATATGCCAAGGTGTATCAATTTGTTCATGCTCTCTTTCTACTCTATTGAAGTGTGTTGTTCATGCTCCCCCTGACTGTAAGCCTACAACAAGATGTTCTACAAGAAAGAACATGACTCTATACATCATAAGTGACCTTCCTATCATCAAAGACTCATACATACATCCATCTCCCAACCAAGTGGGGATACACTAGGAATCGACACATGACACAACAAAAAAATTACTTCATCCATCCCAGGCATAATGGAGAAACCAAGATAGGTCATTACATGACCTTGATAAGAATAAAATACAAGACATAGAGACAAAATTTCTACAACAAGACTATGATGGATATCAACAACACCTGATAGTCATCATTCAGAACAGCAACCATGATCTCCCTCTGCACCTGTTCCACCTGAAACCAACAAAAAATTGTGGAATTGATAAAAAATAATGCCAACAATGCATTATTAGAAGAATATATGCTTCCCTGAACCTATGCCAGATGGTCTCTGTTAGACCCAAATCAGACTCTTTTCATCCAGAGCCTGGCCCACAGAATGGCTTCAAACCAACATATATGCGACTATATCTTCATAAAACGGTGTATGTACACGGATACCCCATGTGAAACTCGCGTACAACCATTAATCTCTAAAACAGACAAGTTTTAGCAGTAAGATGATGCATCAACTACCCCCAGCTTCTATCTGAAGTATTCAAATGTCTCACTAGGTAGAGGTTTGGTGAGTATATCAGCAACTTGTTCCTTGGAGGGAACATACTCCAATTTGACCATTTGTTCAAGCACTTGTTCCCTTAGAAAATGATACTTGATAGGTATGTGCTTAGTCTTTGAATGCATGACAAGATTTTTTGAAATACTGATTGCACTTGTATTATCACAAAAGATGGAGATAGGTGGAGTATAGGTGATTTGAAAATCTTGCAAAGTTTGCAGCATCCAAAGAAGTTGTGTGCAGCAAGATGCAGTAGCCACGTAGTCCGCTTCAGCTGTAGATAAAGCAATTGAAATTTGTTTCTTGCTAAACCAAGATACTAATCTAGACCCCATAAGAATGCACCACCACTAGTGATTTTTCTGTCATCCACACTTCCTGCCCAATCTACATCTATATATGAATGAAGTGTGATATCTGCATCTCTAGGATACCATAAGCCATAGTTTGTGTTCCTTGAAGATATTTGAAGATCCTCTTAACTGCCTGAGGGTGTGCTTCCTTTGGATTAGCTTGAAATCTTCCAACTATTCCCATTGCATGCATGATGTCTGGCCGAGTTCCTGTCAGATAAAGTAGACTACCAATCATGGATCTATAGGTTGGTTGATGTACTGTTGTTGATTCATCATTAGTGCTGAGGCTGCATCCTGTTACCATAGGTGTACATACCGGTTTCGAGTCTTCCATGCCATATTTCTTCAAGATCTGCTTTAGGTACTTGGTTTGTGATAAACAAATACCATCTTTATTTTGTTGGATTTGTAAACCAAGGAAGTATGTCAGCTCACCAAGCAAGGACATTTCAAATTCTTTCTACATCACTAAAGCAAAGTTTTGACTCATGGCTTCTTCATTTCTGCCAAAGATGATATCATCAACGTATACAACAAGTATTAGCAATTTGTCATTATCAAATTTTATATATAGATTGCTATCTGCTAAACCTTTTGAGAAACCTTGTTGATGGAGGTATTTGTCCAGACGATAGTACCATGCCCTTGGATCTTGTTTAAGACCATAGAGAGCCTTCTTAAGTCTACATACAATTTTGGATCACTTCCAAGGATGAATCCATCTGGTTGCTCAATATATACTTCTTCTTCTAGATCCCCATTCAGAGAGGAAGATTTTACATCCATCTAAAATACTTTGAACTTCTGAAAGCTAGAGAGAGCAAGGAACATCTTTATAGCCTCAATTCTGGCAACTGGTGCAAAGGTTTCTTCAAAATCTATGCCTTCTTGTTGCGCATACCCTTTACAAAAAAGTCATGCCTTGTTTCTAACCACATCTCCATTTTCATTTAGCTTATTTTTTAAAATCCATTTTGTCCCTATGACATTCTTATCTTTTGGTCTAGGAACCAACTCCCAGGTGTTATTCTTTTCAATCTGCTCGTGTTTTGCATCCATGGCCTTGACCCAGCATTCATCTTTGCAAGCCTCTCTTACATTTTTTGGTTCAGTGGAGGAGAGCAATGCTAGATAGCTTAAAGCTTCTGAAATGGTTCTTCTTGTTTGTACACCTTCCTCTTTCTATCCCAAAATTTGAGATTCCTAATGATTCTTCTGAACATATCTGGATGGAGTCTTTTCTTCTATACTTATTTGTTCTTTTGGTGCCTCACGGGTTCCTTCTTCGTCATGAATCTGATTTGATGTTGACGGATAGTCTTCGCCATCTTCGAAATCTTCAGATTTTACCTGCCTAGGAGTGTTTCCTTCTTCATCAACTACTACATCAATGCTTTCAACAATTTTTCCAAGTCTTTTATTGTAACATTTGTAAGCTTTGTCGTGGGGAGAGTAACCAAGTAAAATGCCTTCATCTGCTCTAGGTTCAAACTTGCCAATATTTTCATCAATCCTTTTAATGTAGAATTTGCTTCCAAAAATTTTGAAGTATTTTACCATGGGAGTCTTACCATACCAAAGTTCATGAGGAGTCTGAGTGCTATTTACCTGGATGTTTGTCTTGTTGAGAATAGTAATCGTGGCAAATGCGGCTTCACCCCAGAAGGCTGCAGGAGTTCCAGACTCATCAAGCATAGCACGAGCTATTTCTTGAACCTTTCTATTCATCCTTTCCACTACTCCATTTTGTTGAGGAGTCCTTGCAGCTAAGAATTCCATTCTTATTCCATGTTCTTCACAAAAATAAAATAATTCATCTGAGGTAAATTCCCCTCCTCGATCGGATCTGAGACATTTGATTCTGCGATCTGATTCGTTTTCAACCAAAGATTTGAATGACTTGAACTTTTCGAAAGCTTCATCTTTATACTTCATGAGTCCTATCCAACACATCCTTGAAAAGTCATCAATGAACAATATGAAGTACTCTTCTCCTCGAGGTGACCTCTTCCTAGTTGAACCACATATATCAGTGTGAACAAGTTCAAGTGGCCTGCTAGTTGATCCTTCCTTCTCAGGGAAATTAGTTCTGGTTTGCTTACCAAATTGACATGATTTGCATATTGTATTGTCTGGAATTCTAATGTCAAGAAGATCATGAACCGCCTGATATTTGCATGCTTTCCTTATCTGCGAAAAGCTAAGATTCCCCAATCTTTTGTGCCATAGCCAGTGTTCATCATTCTTTCTTAGATAGCATTGTTGTTCTCTTCTTTGATTATGTATAAATTATTTGGAGTTCTTGTGCCTTTGATCACTGTTTTTCCTGTGTCAAGCTCACGAACAATACATCCATTTGATCGAAATATTACCTCAGTTCCTTGATCGCACATTTGACTGACACTAAATAGATTATGCTTTAAGCCATCAACATACATAACATTTCCAGCTTTGACCTTCTTTTTCAAACAAGCAGAACCTTTACCTTTTATGAATGCAGGGGTATCATTTCCAAATGAGACCTTCTTTTCCCTTTCTAAAGAAATATATGACTGAAGTTTTTCTTTATCACTTGTCATATGTTTTGAGCATCCACTATCAATGTACCATTGATTTTCCTGTCCTTCCACATATAAGGCTATCCCACATCTTTCTGGTTGTGGTTCTTTCTTTTTCCATGTTTTGGGATTCAATGAAGCTGGCTCCTTCTGAGTTGTTCGCCGAAATATGCTCCTGCATTCAGAATCTTCATGACCGAAGTTGTTACAACTAGAACATTCTATTTGATTTTCAAGAGCAGAGAAGTTATTGTAGGTCCTTTTCATGATCCCAGTCATACTTCTTTGTTTTTGGGCTTTCCTAGTCATGATAGTCTTGTAGGCAACACATTGAGCAGCTTTATGACCAAAGTTATGACAAGAGAAACATTGGCCATTGAAGAATTTCCTGCGATTATCAACCCTACCAATCAATTGATTGTAGTTTCTATTGACTTCCATTCTTGAGCCAAATTGAGAATGATTTACCTGAGGTTGATTGAAGCTTCTGTTCATCCTTGAAGTAGATTTCCCTTGACTTACTTGGTAATCTTTGTTCATTCTTGAAGAAAATGGTCCTTGATTTATCTGGTAGTCTGCATTATGCTTTTGTTATCAATTGTCAACCTGTTCACTTCTCCGTGCTACATCAAGATAACTTTTGGAGGTGGATCGCTTCTGTGCCTGCTTCTGTGCTTCAGACATTTCTTCAGAATATCTGAGACCTCTCTTGATTAGAGGAGAACGCTGCACTTTGATAATCTCATCTAAAGTTTCAGATCCTTTAGCAAATCTAAGATTAAGAGCTTTTGTTTTCTCAATTTATTTTCTAAGCCCCACAATTTCACATTCTAACTCTTTATTGTGTTTATCTCTTTTAGCAAGTTGGAATGTCAAAGTGTCTATAATCATGTTCTTTTCTTCTAAACAAATTTTGAGTTTAGAAATTTCTTCATAAAGATCTTCTTCATTTATAGCATCCAAGAAGTCATCATCTTCAAAATCCATCAAAAGTCTATTATCATTACCTTGTTCATCTTCATCACTATTTGAAAGTCCATCACTGTCTTCATGTGTATAATAGCTCTTCTTACTTTCAATCTATTTTCTACTCCATCTGACAGGTTCCTTACCTTTGTCTAGTTTATCTTTATGAGGGCACTTTGTAGCATAGTGACCGACTCTCCCACAAGCAAAGCATTTGAAAGGTAGTTTACCTATGAATCTTCTAGTTCCCCGTTGAAGGTTCTTGACAAAGTTTGATTCTTCTTCTTCTTCAGACATATATCCTGATTCATTGTAATCTCCTTTTCCTGAGGCTTTGAATGTCGCTTCTCTCCTGTCTGATGGTCCCCCTTTTCTCATTTTGTACGCAGTTAGAATTCCATGCAGCTGTGACATGGTAAGGCTCTGTAGGTTCTGTTTTTCTTCTATGGCAGAAACTTTTGAATCAAACTTGGGAGACAAAGATCTTAGAACCTTTTCAACCAAAACAACTTCTTTTACTTCTTCACCCAAGTTTTTCATGGAATTTACGATCTCATCTATACGTAGGAAATAGCTAGCCACACTTTCATCATTATGCATTCTGAGACTTTCATATTGAATTCTAAGAGTTTGTAATTTTGCTCATTTTACCTATTCATCTCCTTCGTAGCTCAAAACGATCTTGTCCCATATTTCTTTTGCGCTTTTGATCTGCATAACCTTGACGAATTCTGATTGAGATAAACTTCCCAATATAGTATTGATAGCTTTTGCATTTGTTTCATACTGCTTCTTACCATCTTGTTGGCCAAATAAATTGTTCTTGTGGACAAGACCGATCTCCCTAGTATCAACAGATATCTAGCAACAAGCAGGACAAGCAAATCTACTTTTCTCTAAACATATAACGATTCCTAAATAAAAACTAAGAGGTGTAATAGACTCTACCTTAAGTCCAACGCTAGTTTGTGGAAACCTTGCTCCAACAGCTTCAAAGAATTTCCTTTTAACAACCTACAATCACAAACAAGCACACATCAAAGAACACCTGCATAATATAATAAATCATGTTCATTATGAAGATCAAGGAGCTCATAAAATAAACCATTAAAGACAGCTTATTGAGAAAAATAAACTTGATTGTATTAACTTTAAGAATAAAAGAACTTTACAACCTTGGTGCCTTGATGTTGTACAAGCTCTTTCCAGGGTCCAAATAGGAATCTCCTCTACTTTGACAAGCCTCACTCACTTCCAAATGAGATAAAAAGGTTTGTGATCTCTCCTCTCAAAAACTCAAAAAGGAAGACTAAGTTCCAGCAGCATTTTACCCTCAAAAATCTTCAGCTTTCAACCTCCCCTACAACCAGCCCAATACCTTAATTCATAGTGCAAAGGAAGGAAGTTGCAGGTCAACCATTGAAGGGACAAGTCCTCCTTCAAAGGGATAAGCACCTCATATCATGGGGTTAGCTCCTTTAGTTATGGAATGGATGAACCAAGGAGGAGTGGACCGGCCAGCGTAAGATTCCTTCTATAAGCGTCCAAAAATGATCCAAGGTGATTTTTTAAGAATGTACTCATGCCTTTTTGACTTTTACAGGGGTCCGCACCCATTACACAACGACAGAGTGGTCAGGTTCGTAGGGGACATCACCATTGGGTCCGGTACCGCAGGTAATGCTAGGAGAAAGTGTGAAACCAGAACTTAAGATACTTTTAAGGTCTTTCTCTCATTTTCGAGGCTTGACATGAAGAGCTAAGGCTTACAACTTGCAAAGGAGGTATGTATGAGTGGTGATGGACTCACACAGACTGCAGAATGTCATGGTGACAATTTTTGTGCAACAAATTTCCCCCTAAAGTGCGAAGTCTGTAATAGATGAGGATAGTTTTTGTCATCTAAGAAGAGTGAAGTACTTTATCATTTCAAGGATCTTCCTGTGGATACCCTGGTCAGAACCTGTTAAAACATTCTTCAAAAAATATATATATGTGAAAATATCATTGTTGAGGTAGGCATTGCCATACTCAAATCAAAACTGACTAAGAACTAATTAAAATTGTTCTGATACATGAATGATTTGTAATACATCACAAGTATAGACATATGGACACAGTATGGGCGCAACCATCTGTTTATGAATAGTCCACTGTATAATGATAACAAAATTCCTCATAGCCTGGATGGTGGAAACTAGATCCAGGGTCTTGATTTCTGCTTCCCGAACTAGTACGATTCTATCCATGTGAATGAATGTGTCGAAGTCGAACATTGTAGAAGCCACTTGATTACCAGTCAATGATGTAAACTTTTAACAAGTGTGAGAGAAACTACCAGTAATGTCAATGGCTCTCAAAGTACTCAGTACAATCCATGAAATGTGAATGAAAGAGTTGATGTCAAACATGTCACGGAATCCTTTCACCGAAGGTCAATGATGTAACCTGTCGTCGAAGGCAAGAAACCTGCCATTAAGGCATGCAGATTCCAAGGTACTGACGATTTCTAGATCATCTTTCTAGAGAATGAGCTGAAGTCGATAGAAAGCGATCTGTTATAGGCAAGCCCACAACATGAAATCATAGATCAAATTTGAAGAAATATATTTAGCAAGGACTAACTAAAGGATGGTCAAGGATGGATGACAAATATTTTGTAGATGAATGGTTTATTTGCATAGACCTCTTGAACACATAACGACACTGCAGATGGTTTGGTGACAATTGACCCAAAGCTAATACTCAGAAACCGACTGAAGACTTTCAATGTGGTTTGATTCACTGTTAGGTAAAGGATTTCCCAACCCAGGTGAATAAAAGTGTCGTGTTCAAGAGTGATTGAAAGCTTTTTAAAACACAAAGTACAACAAACAAGTTCATTTTTCTCTCTTTTCCCCCACCATTTCTGGCAAGTACCTCTTTATTTTTGACAAGCTTGAGGGGGATAACATTTGCTTGGTTATAAGCTCATTCTTCGGATGAGTCAAACTTAGTTTAGATTTGAACCCTAAGAAGGAGTGCTCCATTCCCGTTTGAATTGAACAGGTCCTTTAATGTTAAATTTTAACGAGTCCAGTATAGGAAAAACTCGGTGTTTTTCAATTTTAGGAAGTCAGAAGAAAAACTTAAGAAAACTCCATGGTTGTCCTTTTTTGTAAATTTGTGTCTCACAAGCCCGAAAAAGTATAAAATAATACTTGAGAGAACCGCTTGACCATTACGATCAAGGAGTACTTTTCGTAATTAGTGGCCTTGATCTGAAAAAGTAAAAGAGCAATCAAAGACACATCGTTTTATTACCAATATCGAACTTGAAACAACAAAAGTCGGGCAATCTTTTCATGTTTACACGGTCAGAAAAGAGCTATAAGTGGACTGTCTTTTTAATTCCATTTTAACGAGTTCAAAAACAGAAAAAACTCGACAATCTTTTCATATTTTACGAGTCATAAAAGAGCGTAACGAGGACTCAATTTTTTTTTTTGTTGAAAATGATCAATTATCCCTGAAAATCCTATATTCTACACAAAAACTCAAAAGATACTCATACCTGTTTAAAATAAGTAAAAATGCATTGAAAAGTTACCTTTTTAAAGTGGAAAATAAATGAATTAAAAATTCATTTATTCAAAAAACCTATAAAAAGGGCTTTTGTAAATTCATTTTTACCGTTTGACTTCAGAGTAAGAAAAAAGAGATTTTGGGTAAGAAACTTCCTATGGAGATTGCGGAAAATCCAACCATTGGAAACGAAAACCGAGAGCTCCAGGTAATCCACATCAACCTAATCTTGCATTTCAACCGTTTCAAATTTTGTTTTAGGGTTTAAAAATTGATTTTTAAGGGAAAATTTGGATTAACAATCGCTTGCGGTGGGTGCGCAGGTGCGCCATGTGGCCCCTGAGAACCCTAATTTTTCCGTGCACAGAGAAAATTTGGGGTGTCGCACCTACTCTTAAGGACAAGTGCGAAACTACACACTGTCCCTAGCTAAGTGGGTGCGAACCCCGTGGAATACAGTTTGAAAGTCCAAATTTTTCCATTTTTGCCCCAAAAGTTTTGAATTGAAATGTTCTAATCCACCTTTTTTGCAATGTAGGATATACACAATGTTGATTTGGCAGGAACGAAAGCATGAAGATGTGGACCAAGGCACATTACTCCATCCACCTTCATTACAGGCATTAAGAACATGCAGACTATTTAAATTATGGGCCATACCTGGCATGAGGGCTCAGGTAGACTTTTTGCAATGGCTGGTGAATAGGTGGAACACACAGGACCAATGTTTCATTATTGGTGGAAACCAGCTCAAAATCGAGCTGGAGAACATATACTTGTTGACTGGTTTACCGAGGAGAGGTGCAGGATTATCTCTGTGCGGGAATAGGCCAGGTGGCCAGTCTGTCGCTAGTCTCCGACTAGAGTTTTGTAATGAGCAAACCGCGAACAAACGGATAGATATTAAGACTATCTCCCGCCCTGAACTTAAATTGATTTCATTTACTGTCACCAGACTCTGCGAGAGCGCAGTATTGCACTTAGCTACCGGATCCCAAAAGCGAATGGCAGTAGAATGTTACCGAGGCACCATCTTCAACTGGTGCGAAGCTGTGTTGGCCAATGTGAAGGGCCAACTGACTAGAGCAAAGAACGGGCAACTAAAGAACTTTGGATATGGTTTCTTAGTTGTGAGCTTTTGCCTAGAGAGGGTTCCGATGTTGATCCAACAGCAGCTTTCCGTTGAGGACGGACTTCCTCGTGAGCCTAGGATTATGTGTTGGGTTGTAGTTATGGCCCGTCATCCCAAGGAGGGTTCTGAAGTTGTTCGTTTTCCTCTAGAGTATTTTCGCTGGTTAGAAAACCAAATTTTTGTGATTCAGGATTTTCCATACGCTGGAATGGTTATCGTGGTGATCCCAACATGGCTCTTCCACCATGAGAGCAATGGGATGATACAGGTAAAATCATTTTCAACATTTTCTAGATTTTAACTAATTTTTTTTTTGTTTTTAAATCGCCCCAAAACTGATAGTAAAAAGTTTTTGAATGCAGATGTGGGTCCACAGTGATCAGCCACTCTCCAGCCCTATGAGAGAAGTCACCCAGCTGCCGCAGCACTGGCCCCACAGGACACATCAGCAGAGACCTTGGCCGAATTGGAGAGTCATCTAGAGTGTTTGACAGTAGACATTCCAGAGACTAGCATAGATGACATTCCTCTTAGGTTACAACGCTATGTTATTGGGGTCCCAAGACCTTTTGGGAGGTTCCTTTGTAGGGTGGCCTGAGCAGTGGTGTCTTATCATGATCATCACCAGTGATAGGATGATCGCCTTGTAGACTCAATTTGTACCTTTTTGTACTATGATTTTTTCCGATCATAAGGTGTTTTTCAACCTATGATCGAGGACGATGTATATTTGACACACTCCTATGCTATGCTATATCACTATTACTAGATATCTTGTAAAATATGTTATGGAATGTTTTTAAATTTACTATCTTGATTTAATGCAAATGTCTATTTAACATTCGAGAAGAAACTGCATGTTTTAATGTATTTAAATATCTTGGAATATGCTGATATTCGATGTAATCAAATTCTCGTTCCAAGATACGAACTCTCAAAAATAATCTCAATAACACTGGATTTCTAATGGCATAAAGTCTATTAAGCTATAATACAACGAGTTCAGAATCTAACCTAACAATCAACATCCGAATCCAAAATGAGATGGATTATAATAATAACTCAATCACAACACTGTATTTTGCAATGTTGTTTATTGTTTGACCAAGGCTTACCCCATGCATAGATACTAACTTGTCAGAGGGTGAATAGATAACCCAAGTTGCGGAAGAAATGTTCCGTGTACTACGACAAGCGCCATCAGCAAAACTGATGTATGTTTGGAGAGGCGTCGACATCTGCAATATCAAGTGTAAAATCAAGATAAGCAAGAATAATGATGAAAACACTCTCTAAAGTAAGCACACATTCCTAATCTAAAACACACCAAACTAGAAAGAAACTACTCTAAAAAATCTCCACACTAATCTTTTAAGCATAACATCTCTTTAGATAAAGCCCATTCCTAGGTCTACCTAAAGAGACACCGTCAAAATCTTCTAATTCATAGGCCCCTTTTGCCAGCTTTCACTTAACAATATATGGACCATGCCACATAGGTACAAATTTGCCAGCCCCTAGCTTTTCGTTTGCTTGATCATAAAGTAAGACTAGATCTCCTTCCGAAAAATTGCGGGGTGTAACATTTCGATCGTACTGAGCTTTAATTCTTTTGGCATGAGTCTCGATAGCTGATGCAACATCACGTCGATTCTCATCTAACTAAGTTAAGTACAACAAACATTTCTCCTCTTCGGAAGTGGCTGGTAGTAATTCTATGGCTATTTGTAATGACGGGATTTCACATTCAATGGGTGGTACTACCTCCAAACCGTAAACCAGTTGAAAGGGAGTAAAACCTGTTGATGTTTTTACTAAGGTTCGATATGCCCAAAGTGTTGAAAATAACATGTTATGCCAATTCGACCTATGAATCCCAATGATTCGTTGGATCATAGTGACTAGAACTTTATTGATTGCTTCAACCAGACCATTTGCCTGTGGGTAATATGGAGTGGAACTATCGTGACGTAGGCCAAGCTGATCTGTTAGTTCAGTGATGACTCCCATGATAAGTGATAATCACTTGAGGAACACCAAATCTAGCAATTATGTGATTGAAAACGAAAATCGCAGCAGTTTTGCCATCTGCCAAAAATGTAGGCATCGCCTAGGCCCACTTGGTAAAATAATCTACCGCAAGGATGATGTACGTATACCCCTCAGCTGAGTGAGGGTTACATGTAATAAAATCGATACCCCATTTTGCAAAAGGACTGATGGCAATTATAGGGTGGAGAGGAGCAGGTGGAGCGCGCATCTTATGATCAAAATTTTGACAATTGTGGCATTTCCGAACTGTATTGATACAATCTTTAAATAAGGACAGCCAAAAATAGCCAGTGCGCAATATTTTTTGGGTTGTGGCATACCCAGACATATGACCGCCACATGCTCCAAAGTGATAGTCATTAAGAACCTTTTCAGCTTCTTCATGAGTTAGACAACGTCGGAAAACAGAATCCGCCCCACGACGATAAAGTGTATCTCCAATAATATTGTATTATTGGGATTGGAAACGTATTTTCTTTCGCTAAGATCATGAGATTTCAGGTCGAAAAGATTGGGTTTGGAGATAGACAACTATATCTCCATACCATGGATCAAGAGTATTCATAAGAAACAAGGATTCATCCGCAATGGGTTCTTCCGCCACATGTTCAGTATCAGTACGTGGGAAGTCATACATCAGCTCCGCAAAAACCAAAGATTTATTTCAATTTCCTTTTCCAAATTCCATGTCAAATTCCAGCAGGATAACAATCCATTTGGAATACTTTCCCCCTAGCAATTGTTTAGTCAAAATGTACGCCATAGGGTTACAGTCAGAAAGTACTGTGGTTTTGCATAATAATATGTAATGACGAAATCGTTGGACAGCTTGAACAGCTGCCAAGGCCAATTTCTCCACATGCGAATATTTTAACTTAGTCGGATTTAGAGTTCGACTAAGATAATAAATCACATGTTCACTCTCGAATTCTCTGACTGAATTAAGACCATCCCAATGGTGGAATGAGAAGCAGCGAGGTACAAGAAGTAATCCTGGTTGTAGTTGGGAGGATGCAATAACGGTGCATGGGTCAACGCGTGTTTAAGTGCATCAAAAGATTTGTCAGTGATCTCATCCCAAAAGAATGGAGTGTTCTATTTCAACAACCTTGTAAAACCTTTTGTGATCTTGGCGTAGTTAGGAATGAAACGAAGTAAAAAGTTTGCTTTCCCTTGCAAACTTTGGAGTAGGCGAAGAGTCAAAGGAAGAGGTAATTTAACAATAGCTTCGACCTTCGAGGGATCGACACGAATGCCAACTTTTGAAACAACAAATCCTAGTAAACGACCCATTTCTATACATAAAACACATTTGTGTGGATTCAGCCTAATTCGATAATGCCTACATCTCATAAATATTGCTCGTAAATGAGTGAGATAGTCGGCTCTACATAATGAATGGGCAGGTAAATCATCGATATAAGGTTGCACAATGTGCTTGATGTCATGAAACGCATAAGACATAGCCCTTTGAAAATTTGATCTGGCGTTCTTCAATCCAAAAGGTAACTTGCAATAAGAAAATGTCCCCCATGGACAAATGAAAGTCGTTTTTGGTTGATTGGCAAGTAGAATGTTAATTTGATTGTAACCAAAAAAGTCATCCATAAAGGAGAAAATTTCACTGTCGAC
The DNA here is from genome assembly GCA_000404065.3 of Pinus taeda. Lineage (NCBI taxonomy): Eukaryota > Viridiplantae > Streptophyta > Pinopsida > Pinales > Pinaceae > Pinus > Pinus taeda. The sequence continues at coordinate 283,377 of APFE031440928.1, forward strand.
ACAATTGTCAATAATTTGATCGATATAGGGGGTTGGATAATTGTCTTTAGGACAAGCTCGATTAATATCCCTATAATCAATACATATTCTTATTGTCCCTTGCTTTTTGTTAACAGGAACAATATTCGATACCCAATCCACTAAAGGAATTTGATAAATGAAACCTGCTCGAAGTAATTTCTCAACTTCTTCTTTGATGGCAGTAGCTTTTCGTGGGTGTATTTAACGCAAACGTTGCCAGACAGGTTTAGCATCTGGGTAAGTTTTGATTTCATGAACAACAATTGATGGATCGATTCCCGGCATTTCTTCATATGACCAGGCAAACACGTCGCGGAATTCTTGAAATAGGGCTTCATATGTTTGGATTTCATCGTCCATACAAGAAGCAACTATATGAATGTTTTTAACAATTCCAGGTTTGACTGAAATGTCAATAGGAACCGTTTGAGAAATATTTGCTAAATTTTGCTCAGAATCAAGATGTTGCAATGGATTTTGTGGTTCTTTGACATAATCAACAGTAAAAATAGATGAAAATTCATTCTCAAAATGATCAAGCTCAGGTAAAAATGAAGATCGATGATGAAGATCTTCCCATGGTAAATCATCAACAAATAAGAGTTCCCAAATTTGCTCATCAATATAAACAGGATCGGAAAATGTTGTTGAATCTGAGGTTGATATTGAAAGTGATTCTCCATGGATCACATTCATTGGATCAAAATTGGTTGAACTAGAGTCGGAAAATGACTGTGCAGCCTGGTAAGCAACCTCAAAGGGAATCAAAGGCATCGCATCACCAAAAGAGTCGACCTTGGAATCCGATGGAACGATCCAAGGATTTTCAAAAGAAATGGTGTCCGACGAAATCATATGAATAGTTGTGAAGGAAGGCGATATATTGGGAGGAGGAAATGAAAAAGTTCCTAGTAAACCATAATCTTTAACTAAACCTACCCCAACATCCTTATAAGGGATAGCTGTTTTACCGACATGTTGAATACTCTCAGAAGAGGATGGGTCAAATGAAAAGTAAGTTAACGGATCTATTGTAATGATCTTTCCATTATGTGGAAATTTAATAAGCCGAAAGACCAATGAATCAACAACAGTCATCGCGTAAGACCAACTGCGACCCAAAAAAAGGTTGTAATCTAGAGGGGCATCAACCACCTCCACGTCTAGATTAGGAGTTTTTCCTTCAAACCCTATAGGTAAGTCCTGTAAAATGCCATAAGGATGAAACCCTCAGCCATCAAATGCTTTTAGAATCGTCGGGGATTGATTAAGTGTAGGAGAACCAAGTGCTTTCCAACACTGTATCAACATAATACACGTTGAAGCTCCCTCATCAATCACAGTCCTAAAGCAAGGTCTGTTTTTGACTAACACTGGAATCTGGAAAGCCATTTGATGAGTTAGACGAGGTGTACTATTTTATAAATTGAAGACTATAAGGTTTGAGTCCTAAAGATCAACAGCTCCTATAGCCGACAATGGCAATTTACGCTATGCTAGACATGATTGCAGCACCTCCAAAGCCAACATTGCTAAAGGAGAAACATCTAAATCTTCAACAATGTTATAGTTCTAAGCAGCCCTCGCATGTGGATTGAAAGCTGAATTTCGAAGTATACCTTTAGCAGGAAGTTTGATTACTAATTCTGGATTAGGTTTCTCGATCTGTAGTGGATTGGAACCAAAAGGAGCTGAGGTTGATGGGTTGGAATTAGAAGATTCTACTTCCTTGCCACCAATAGAACTCTTACTTCCATAATATTGCGATCGTGTTGCAATCCTAACATGGGACATCATCATTATGTGTTCTTCCGAGGCATTTGAGGAATAACCTACCATCTTACTATCTTGACTAGGAAAAGTATCCTTCAAGACAGTAGGCGTTTAAGAACCTTTAACAATTTTCACAACCTCAGCACGATGTGGACAATCCCTTGTAAAATGCTCCTCATCATAGATGAGACAAGGATAGTGAGGTTTATGTTTCTTGTTAGTAGATTCAGTTTTATTTGATTTCTCTTTCGAGTTTTGTTTATTTTTGTTCTTGCCTTTCTTCTTACTGCCAGATTTTGATTTGGCCATAGATGATTCTACGACATGGACATCGGTAGGAATTTCAGCAGAAAAATCTCCCGTCAGGGAATCTGGTAAAGTTATAATAGGAGAAGAATTATTGGAAGATTTCTTCTTACTTTTGGTATTAACAGTACCAATCATACCGTCAGCGGCATTAGACCCTGAAGGAGCTGCAGTTATTTGATTTTGTTTCGAAAGGTCGGGGATTTTCTCATGTAAAGTACCTAACTGCATATAAATGAGGTCAAGGTACTGAGCTTGAGAAATTACTTGCTCTTCAGTAACAACTCCTGCCTTAGCTACATCCTCAGTTATTTTAGGTAATAATGATTTAACAAACCATTCTGCCAAATTTTGGTCTGGGATAAAAACTTTCACTAAACATCGTCGATGTCACCGTTCATGAATGTGGTCCGAAATGTATGTGGGCATTCACTTTTTTAATGAAGTTAATAATTCCGTTCCATTGTCATATCGAACTGGCAACTGAAAATGAGTTAGGAAGTAAGTGGCTAACTGACTAAAATTGTAAAAAGAGCCTCGTGGAAACTCAATGTACCACTTGGTAGCAAGACTAATCAAAGTGCATTGAAAAAGACGTAGGCGAATTGAATCATCTATAATGGAATTCGATGCACACCAGAGGTGGTAAGTCATCACATGATTAGATGGATCTTCTCCTGACTTCCCCTCAAACTTTGGTATATCACTGTGCAGCTTATTAGACATTGGCGGCCAAAACGGAAGATAATTAATGGGCTCATTTGTAAGGCATGACAACTTAGGTAAATCCAAAGTTGCTATAAACGGTAATTGACAGTTCAGATCCCGAAAAATTGGGGTCATAATACCAACTCTAAGAGGAGGATATCCGGGATAACTCGGAATTGGATTTGCATTTGGGATATTATATCCTCCTGGAAAACCAGGATTAACTAGACCATACTGGGGTTGTTGAGGTTGCTGATAAGTACACCCAGGGTACGGTTGATACTGATAAACTAGGATTTGCACAACAGGATCATATTGGTACTGTCCTTGGTACGGTTGATAAGTAAATTGTGGTTGACTTGTGACAACTGTACTTGGCCCAGGTTGTCCTACAGGCATCTGAACCGAAGTCTGGATTGAGGGTCCGGACTAAGGTAAAGAGGCTTGAGGAGTTGATACAGGAATAATAGAAACTGGAGCTGCTGATACTCCAGAAGTAGTTGGGGTGGATTGAGTAGAAGCCGTAGTAGTTATAGTAGGCGTTTGAGGCGGAGTCCGAGGTGAACTAGGCCCAGGTTGATGAACTATCCCAGGTGTAGAAATTTGATTAGTAGGCTGGACAGGTTGCTAGGTTGAACCAGAAACCAAAGGTCGGCCAGATTGAGATGACAACTACACACTGGGTTGCGAAGTCTGTTGAGATGAATCCCACACCACGTTCATTCCGGGGTATGGGCCCATAAAATGTTGAGGATATTGAAGACCAAACCAGGTTGAGTGTAAGGTTGATAATTATATGGTACATTTCCAGTTCCTTGAACAAATGGTTGACCTGAAGGTGGTTGGAAACCTTGAGGTTGGTACTGACCTTGAGGTTGGTACTGACTTTGAGGCACATACTAAAACTGGGGTTGACTTTGAGGCACATATTGATACTGGGGTTAACCTTGAGGTATATATTGCGTCTAGGGTTGACCTTGAGGTATATATTGCGTCTAGGGTTGACCTTGAGGATTGTATTGTCCCGTAGGGATGTAGTGTCCTTGAGGTTGCCCCCCAGGCAGTAATGAACTACCTTGAGGTTGTCCCCCAGGTGGTATTTGAGTACATTACGGCTGCCCCCCAGGCGGTAATGAACTACCTTGAGGTTGCGGATTTGGAGTAGTACCAGACATCATAAGAATCTCTTCTACACTCGAAGGTTGAGTTCCGTTATTACCAGTTGATATCACATATTCAATTGGTTGAGGGGATGCTCCTGAGAAAGTACCAGATAGTGACTAATACCCAGAAGGAACAGAAGGACCACCATGTAAAAATGTTTCTGGCGTCTAAGAAAACAAGGATGACTATCTCGACATATTCAAAGGAGGATAATAACCTCTGGGCATTGGATGGAAGGGAATTCGAGGTGGTTAAGAAGCAAGACCCAGATTTTCTAAAAAGTTTGTCAACGATATATACCAAGCGTCACCTCTAATTGGATTGTAGAAGATTGATTCACACTCCCTAAGTTCTATAGATGGTTGATTTTCAGGGAGGTTTATATCTTCATCCAAAATTACAAGTTCTTCAATGGAAATGAGTCCAGAATGAATATTTTGGGTAATGATAATTTCTACCATTGGTGAACGAGAACCACTAGAAGCTGGAGAAGCAAATCCTAAAGATGGAGTAGCAGCAGGTTCAGTTTCAAGTTCAGATATTTTAGGTTCTTCGGCTAATGAACTAGTAGGAGTAATACTACCAGTAACTTCGAAAAATGAAATCGGTTCAGAAATATATTCTGTTGCTTGAACTTGATAATTAGGATGTATAATTAACGAAGACTCTCCAGCCTCCGGTGACCCAACTCTATTGTCACTAGGTTTAACAAGAGCTCGTAGCCCTTAAAGTTGACTTGGTGTAAATTTGGGAGGCTGCCCCCGAAGTCTACGGGATTGTCTCGATAATTCAGCCATGATTAATTATTTAATTACTTCACACGCAAACAAAGAAAATTTGAAGAAAAAAACCTAAAGTCTCTAAAGAACCAAACAACTTGAAGCACATGCCTAAAAAATATATGAGATCAAACCACACACAAACAGTATCTTTCCGTATCGAAAACACTAGTTGGTGATGAAATCCAACGTCGTAGAATTCAATACAGAAATGGCAGTTGGAACAGTTACCCTGACAACCTGCTTAATGAAACAGACTGGCACAAGTTTCTCCACAAAACCGTCTCAAGTGGAGAGAACCCCCCAGAGAGTACAAGTGAGTCTAGTCGATGTCTGCTCCAGGTACAGTGAGACTCATCCTTCACTGTCACCTTGGGAAAGAATCCTAAGATTATGGTCACTAAGTTCACCAACAATAACAAATATAATTGCGGGAACAGTCTACGATCCGACCTATGCGCAAGGGTAGAGTAACAAGCTCAATCCCCTTGAAGGCTCCTCGACATGATCAATCCGAGGTTTACCAACAAGTGACCCCAGGCTCCTCGAAAATGGTTAATCCGAGGTTTACCATTTGTAATACGCACAAATCTTCTATCTTTCCCAATGAGACAGACTTGATTGTCTCAAAGGTTCGGACATGATCTCGTGATTGACTCCTATAAGAGGATCTTCCCAGATTATATCAATTACAATTGGATTTATCCCTACCGCAAGATACAACGACTTGTTTGTTTAAACTATCTTGGAGAGTTAACTACTCGCTACTCCAAGATACTAGCCTAAGCTATGTTGGTGATAAGAGCCCTAGAAAATAAAAAGATTACTAGATTGATTTTAATTAAATGTTATTTTTATTGATTGTTTCTTAAGTCAATAGGTGCAGAGATGCAACTTTATGGTGTGAAGATTCGACTCCAAAACACTAAAAAATGCACCTAAGATGATAAACAATTCCTTTTCTTTTCAATGAATTTCTAGCTAAAGGAAGAGTTGAGAATGCAATGCTTTGAAAACCAAATCTTTCCTTCAATATACGACTAAAAAGAAATTTTTTTTTGTCTTTTTCAATGAACTCAAAAATGAGACTACTAATTACGCTCACGGAAAATCCCTTTTCTTTTCAACACTCAAAACTACAAAAAACAATTCTTCCAAAAGAGCTTTCAAGATTTCTGGAAAACACTCTAAACTATTGAAAACAAATCTTTCAACAAGCTTCTATAATTTCTAGAAAATACTCAAAACTATAAAATTCTAATCTTGAGGCCTAAAACAAAACGGATTGAAAAGAAGCTTGAAATGTTTTTGAGGATGTTTTACTTAGTTATTCAGTCAACTAAGGATCAATTCATTCATAAAAACAAACTAATAAAAAACACCCAATTCTATTTTTATAAAAAATGAAATTCAAAACTTACAAGCAAGTTCGTTCAAAGTTTTGCAAAGAGAAAAACGAGGTCTACTTCTCTCTAAGGACAGATTTCATAAACTAGTCGGACTCATCAAGAAGACCACAGATACTATGGTGATCTAAGGTTATAAGGCTTCCAATCTCTGAGCCACTACAAAGACTAAGCAAAAAATCGATCCGGACAAGCAAAACTCCTAGAAAATAACTTAAAACAAGAATGCCAATGGAACCTAACTCACAAGGAACTTTTGACAAGACACATGTAGATATGGGCATAAACTAACAACTATAGACAAAAACTAAACCTAACTGGGTGAAAGGATCTTAGGTTTTTCAAACTTTTGACAGGATCCACAGGATCCCAGTAGAACCAGGTGTGATACTGCTTTGTGTTGTACTGTAACAGTGCGGAGAGGTCCGCACTATACTACAAGCAAAACGTGTGGTCCTCTTCCAAAAATTCGAAAAAAGAAAAATCAAACCAGGATCTAACAAGTACCCAATCCCACACACATCAATTAAAAATCAGAAACAAAAACTCAAGTTTCTCAAGTCAAAGGCAAAGGAAAATTAAAAACCAAATCCAGTTCCCCAGTATGGTCGCCAATTTGTTGGCCGGATAAATCATTCTCGTGGACAAGACCGATCTCCCTAGTATCAACAAATATCTAGCAACAAGTAGGACAAGAAAATCTACTTTTCTCTAAACATATAACGATTTATAAATAAAAACTATGAGATGTAATAGACCCTACCTTAAGTCCAACGCTAGTTTGTGGCAGCCTTGCTCCAACAGCTTCAAATAATTTCCTTTTAACAACCTGCAATCACAAACAAGCATACATCAAAGAACACCTGCATAGCTAATATAATAAATCATGTTCATTATGAAGATCAAGGAGCTCATAAAATAAACCATTAAAGACATCTTATTGAAAAAAATAAACTTGATTGTATTAACTTTAAGAATAAAAGAACTTTACAACCTTGGTGCCTTGATATTGTACAAGCTCTTTCCAGGGTCCAAACAGGAATCTCCTCTACTTTCACAAGCCTCACTCACTTCCAAATGATATCAAAAGGTATGTGATCTCTCCTCTCAAAAACTCAAAAAGGAAGACTAAGTTCCAGTAGCATTTACCCTAAAAAATCTTCAGCTTTCAACTTCCCCTACAACCGGCCCAATCCCTTAATTTATAGTGCAAAGGAAGGAAGTTGCAGGTCCACCATTGAAGGGATAAGTCCTCCTTCAAAAGGATAAGCACCTCATATCATGGGGTTATCTCCTTTAGTTATGGAATGGATTAACTAAGGAGGAGCGAACGGGCCAGCATAAGATTCCTTCTAGAAGCATCCATAAATGATCCAAGGTGAGTTTTTAAGAATGTACTCACGCCTTTTTGACTTTTACAGGGGTCTGCACCCATTATACAGAGACAGAGCAGTCAGGTTCGCAGGGGACATGACCATTGGGTGCGGTACCGCAGGTAATGCTAGGAAAAAGTGCAAAACCAGAATTTAAAATATTTTTAAGGTCTTTCTCTCATTTTTGAGGCTTGACATGAGAGTTGAGGCTTAAGACTTGCAAAAGAGGTATGTATGAGTGGTGATGGACTCACACAGACTGCAGAATGTCATGGTGACAATTTTTGTGCAACACAGCTGCATCTATAGGAGTTGCTAATGGAAATGTGTATCTTGTTTCTACAATATCCCACACTTTTGTACCAAGAGATTGAAGATAGGCAGTGATTCTTACCTTCCAATAGACGAAGTTGCTCCCATCAAAAATCGGTGGCCTGATAGATGCTTGATTTTCATAGTTTCTCATGATGATAGATCTTCCTTCAAGCGATCAAGCTTTTCCTGAAGGACCTGCTCTAATACCAATTGTTGGAAATAATACTGAGAGGGGGGGGGTGAATCAGTATTATCAAATTCTTTTCAATTTATACAAGTATTCGCATATCTGACTATTGAAACTTGCATATACCTTCCAGACTTATAATTTAATTTATTCTTCAGATGTTGATCATTAATTTGTATGTCAGAACCATATCATAATGAATAGGAACAAGAAAAATAGACAGTCACACCAAAGAACACAAGATATAAGGTGGAAACCCAATGTGGGTGAAAACCACCTGCTACAAATGTCTCTATCTTCTTTCAATTAGAAACTTCTTTTTACAATGATTTTGTACTGGTGCAGCCTTATACCAACACACAGGCTTCAACCTACAGAAGGCTACAACCTTCTCTCATTCTCCAGACTCTCCTGGAAGGGAGCTACAACCCCCTTAGGTCTTGTACTAGCTGAAGTACTAGTACATAGGTGCTGACCTACTGAAGGCTTTAACCTTCTCTTTTCTTCGAGGGACCATATTTTTGGATCCATGAATATCAATCAAACATCAAGTAAATCTGCAATCAACCAACTTCCTTGTACAAATACTGAATAGCAACCAGACACCAATTCAGAACCCTGAATACTGCAGTAATAGACAAAAGCAGCTAAAAGATATTTCAAGTAAGGTTCGCAACTTCACCAATAGAAACCTGCGGATATCCGCACCTCCGTTGTGTCAAACATGTAGGTATCCGCGCCTGCGTTGTGCCTAGCCTGTGCACCTCCACACCTATGTTGTGTCTGGACTACGCACTTCCGCACCTGCTCTGTGTTTAGCCTGCGCACCTCCGCACCTGCTCTATGTTTGGACCACACACCTCCGCACCTGCGCTGTGTTTAGCCTGCGCACCGCCGCACCTTCTCTGTGTCTTGACCGTGCACCTCCACACCTGTGCTGTCTCTGGCCTATGTACCTCCAGGTATAGACAATTATCAGATTTTAATTATGCCCCGGATTATTAGATTTATAGATTTGATCATGCGCCAAAGAGATCTCGACACATCAGTAGATCTGTCTTGTAATGCTCAGGTTTCTCCTTGATTCAAGGCCAGCTCACCAACCGATCACAAGTATTTCAGATCTTTCTCATCTAAAGATATTCAGCACATCTGTGCCTAGCCAAATGGTCTCCTTTCCTTTTTATAGGCGAGGCCTTACTCAAACCATGGACCAAAACCATTGAGAAACAATACTAGGGACCCAAAACCTGGGTTCAATATTTTAGATGCAAAACCGTGGACAAAAACCATAGGATCAAAACTGTCCGACTAAATACCATGGACCAACCACAAGATTTCCCACGTGCGCGTGTTTTTCTCTACATGAAAGTTCGTGTACTTTAGGTTCGCACTTTTTGTTCGGACCACATACAGACCTATCCTTTTTTATCGGTGCTCCTGTGCAACCTACCGATGTCTACACCTTTTGATCGATGCACCTGTAGAACCCGAAAATATTATTGTTGCACTATAATCTGTCATCTAATTCCTTTGTCCTGCATCCCATGTATTCTGCTACATCTGATATTTCTTCTGTAGACTCATCTAGTTATATATAAATGAGATGTTCTTCTATGAGTGGGTTGCCATCAAGTACAACACATGCATCATAATGCCAACACTCAACTTGGTTGAGTTAGGTCTTTGGTGAGCCTTAGTGACTGGAGTGCCCTAGCGGTAGTTTTGTAGCCCAAAGTGGCTGGAGTGCCCTAGCAGCAAGTTTGTAGCCAAGAGTGGCTGGAGTGTACTAACGACAAGTTCGTATCCCAAAGTGGCTAGAGTGCCCTTCTAGCAGGTTTGTGGCCAAGAGTTGCTGGAGTTCCTTAGTGGCAGATTTGTGACCCAGAGTGACTGTGTTGAGCCTTTGTGGCTTAGTTGAGCCGTAGTGGCTGAGAGCCCTTGGTGGCATGGTTGAGGGTGATCCGATAAAACCCAAGTTATGGCTAATTTGATAAACCCATGATGATGATATTGGAGGGGGAGTTATGGGAATAGGTACATGTATGTAGTTATAATGGTTCACAGAACCATGTATGCGAAGGACATCCCATAAGGCTAACACTTGTAGAACTTTGCACCCATGCATTTCAGTGGATGGTTGCTCCTTTATATGGACATCAACATATTATTTTGTTATCTTTGACCACAACTAGACTTTGCAGACTAATATCGATACAAGTACTCATTAAGGGGGTGTGTTGGAATAAGTAATTCCTACTTGTCTCATTTGTGATTATTTCTATCTAGAGGAGTCTGTTCCTATTTTGTTTCCTAAATTTGTGTGTGGTTGAGATATTCTCTCAACCAACATATTGTGTGTCTAAGATATTTTTCCCACCTTGAGACAATACTCCTGTATATATGTAATATCATATTTTATTAATGGATGGTAATATAGTTTTCACTATCAGATTTTATCAAACATTAATCCATTAGGAGGAGCATCATGTTTTTAACATTTATAGATGATGCATTGAAGAAGGTTTGGACCCACCATATAAAAATTAAAAGTAAAGTGATTGAAATATTTCAAAATTTTCATGTTGTTGAAAGAGACTAACAAATTTCTCAATTGTATAAGAACATATAATGGTGGAGAATATTGCTCAAATGCATTCAAGAAATATTGTAATACATTTGCCATAAAGCATGAGAAGACTGTGCCTGGTAATCCTTAATAGAATGGTGTTGTAGAAAGGATGAACCACACCATTATTGAGAAAGTGAGGAGTATGTTGTCAAATTTTGGTTTGGAGAAGCATTTTTGGGAAGAAGCGGTAAGGACATCTTGCTATCTTATAAATTGATCTCGTACTAGAGCTTGCAATGGTGACATCTATAAAGAAGTTTAGATTGGTAATGATCTGATCTTAAACAAGAGTGCAAAAAATTACAGACAGAACCATAAACATAAAGACGTATCAGAAATAATACTTCATTTCTTTAATATCAGGATACTGGAATATGCTTACAAACAAAATGGAAATAAACTAGCTTATGCAAAGGTAGCTTATCTCTGAGAAGATATGTGGAGGCTACATGCCTCTAAAATATGTTAAAATGAATCTCAATTGCCTATTTATTATTTAACAACAAGAGAAAACCATAAACAACCAAAACCCTAACCCCAACAGATGTAACACCAAGAGTTTGTGGGCCCCGTTGGGGTTACTTAGGCATCCAATTTCACGGGGTCATAACTTGGTCATATTATCTCCATTTGATGCATATGATACATTGTTGGAAAGGTATCACCTTGTACTCCAAGATTTGAAGTGAAACAATCCTCAAGAAATCATTGTTTAGGGTGTCAAAACTGCTCCAGAAGTTCAAGGCTCGAAAAACTGCTAAAAATAGCAAATGCTGAAATAAACAAGGAAATATATGAATAAGCGAGTGCCAAACAATATCCATATGGATCAGTCCTCCCCCCTTAGGAAGAAATGGTCCCTGTTATGTCGACAGCCTCCTTGAGGCGAGGAAATTTCTGTTGAGGCTGGTCCCTAGTGAACCACTTGCCTTGGTGAAGGAGTTGACCTTCTTTGACAACTTGATATAGCTAGATCCTCTATTGGATATTGTTCTTGATCTATGTGTTGATGAGATGGTCAGTTGTGTCTTGTTCCATGCAGTCCAGGTTGTGCTTTATCCATGTTAGTTGTTCTGGAATGTCGAATGTGTCCAACAATGTTGGAAAGTATGGTTAAATGCGGTCGACATTGAACACTAGGTGAAAACCAAGAAATAGGGGGATGTTGAGCTCGAATGAATTGTCATTGACAACCTTGGTGATGGTGTATGTCACATATCAGAGAGGGTGAATCTTGCAGTGGGGTCCAGCGAGGTGCTCCTTCTGCAAATGTAACCAAACTTTGTTGCCCACCTCAAACTTGTGTGACACTCGATGTTCATCATGGCCATAATTGTACTTATTATTGGATATATTTAGTATATCATGGACATATTGGTGGATGTGTTTAATGCACTCAATGAGGTTTTCATCCCTATCAAATTCAGACTCGACCTGACCTGAATCTACATGAGTGGCTGGAAATTGTATGACCACATTAATGGGACATAATGGCTGAAACCCCAACCCTACCTGAAAGGGGTTGTGGTCTGTTAAGTTGTGGAGAGCTCTTTTGCAGTTGTGCTGGATATAGGGGAGACTTTCATCACACGTGCGTGGATTATTTCAGTTGTACATCAGTAGAATGTGTATGATCATCCTGTTGACAAACTATGTTTGACCATTAGTTTGGGGATGGAAAGCCATGGACTTATTAAGTTTTGTATCCAACTTCAACCAAATATTACCAAAATGCACTCAAGAATCTAATGTCCTGATCTGAGACAATGGACTATGTGATCCCAAAGTGTACCCACACTGGCTCAAAGAAGAGCTTATAAGTGGCCTTTGATGTGATACTCTTCTTGCAGGCCACCATGGGCTATCTCAGAGAATGTGTTGATGACCACAAAAATGTAATAATTGACGTGCTTAGTCAAAGGAAGGCCTGACATGTAATCCATGGAGATAAATTCCCAAGGTCTACTAGGATTAGGTAGAGGAGTATATAGGCCTTTCTTCTTGATGGTTGGTTTGGCAATGATGCAAGAGATACAGTATCTAATGTACTTCCTAACCTCCTGATGAAGTTTTGGCCAATAAAAATACTTCTTCAATAATGCCATCGTTTTCTCTACTCGAAAATGTCCACCAACCCAACTGTAGTGCACCTCCCAAATCATCTTAGCATGCTCTCTTGAGGGAACGTAGATGTGTCAAACGTGGCAAAACAATGCATCTTGAAGGTGAAAATATAGAACTTTCTTCCCTTCCATGAGTGTGTGCTATGTGCTAACAAATTCTAGATTTCTCTAGTACAGATGATGCCACCCATAGTCTCATGCCCACAGGAGTCGAGCACAATGATTAGCACCATGACTGGTGGTTGACTGAAGAAATCTACAACATTATTGGTGCTTCCCTTCTTCTACTTAATGTTCAAGTGGAACTATTGCAGGTAGGTGGGCCATTTATGATGGCGATCATTCTGCAAATTCCCTTGTATTTGTATGAACTGCAGGGGTCTTTGGTATGTGTGGATGACCATTTCCTTCCCCATAATGTAATTCTTCCATTGATGGGAGGCCTACACAATGGAATAAATTTCTTTGTCATAATTGAGATAATTTCAAACTGTGTCTGAATGTGTCTCACTATGGTAAGACATTGGATGCCCCTGATAGGTAATAACTGCACTAATAGCATAGTCAAAGGCATCTGTATCAATCTCAAATGGTTGTTGTAGGTATGGTAATGTGAGACCTAGTGTAGAGCAGAGGCGATGCTTCAACTTAGTAAACACATTTTATTGGGTTTGATACCAAAAAAAAATTTCTTTCGCTCTGCCCTTGGTTACTTGACTTAGAGGCCAAGTGATGTGAGAGAACGCAAACACGAATCTGCGGTAGAAATTGGCAAGACCCAAAAAATTGCAGAGCTCTAATAGAGTGGTTGGAATTGCCCAATCTCGAATGACCTGTATCTTGGATGGGTCCACATGAACACCATGCTCATCAATGATGTACCCCAGATATTGAACCTAGGTCATGCCAAAAGTGTATTTCTCCAAATTTGCACACAACTTGTATTGTCGTAGGGTTTGAAGGACCTATTAAATATGATGGAGGTGCTCTTCCCAACTCTGGCTGAAGATCAAGATATCATATAAATACACCAAAATGAATTTTTAAGGGTTGCAATATGTCGTCCTTCAATTTGATGAAGGTTGAGGGGGCATTCGTCAAATCGAAAGGCATTACCAACCATTCAAAAAGGCCCTCCTTGGATTTGAAGGTATTCTTCCACACATCAGAGGGATTGATAAGCACCTAGTGATATCCGTAGTTCAAGTCAATCTTGGTGAAATATTTGGCCCCCTTGAGCTATTCCAAAAGGCCATCAATCCATGGAATTGGGTACCTATTCTCGAAAATGATCTTGTTCAATGCCTAATAGTCAGTACAGAGTCTCTGGGACTGGTCCTTCTTTGTAGCAATAGAATTAGGCTCCCATAGGGTGATGATCTTTTACTAATGTTCCCTTTATGAAACATCTCCTGAATCCACCTCTTAATTTCATCGTTCTCCAGAACATAACATCGTAAATCATTCCATTACATAGTGGCACACCTGGGGTGAAATCGATGGATTGCTTGACCTGACAGTGTAGAGGTACCCTTGTAGGTGAGGTGAAAATGTCCTTGTATGACTCCACAACCTTGTCCATCTGTTTCTTCTATTGGGTGGAGCCCTTCTTGGAAGTTCTGGTCACAACCTTCTTCTTTTCCTGAGGGCGTATTATAAGGAAAACAAATTTCATGGTATGGGAAATGATATTACATCATTTCTTTGTAGTGATCAAAGAGATAGTGGTAGCTGGGGATAACACTACTATCCTATAAAAATTACCTTCCAAAGTATTAATCACAGAGTGAGGTCTAGACTCATATACAACATGTCACTTCCATAAGTATGGTTTCCTAATAATACATCACAAACTTCAAGAGGATAAACATCACACAATACCTCATCCATGAAGGGATTGATGTTATAGGGAAGGTGACACTATTGGTTGACATGGAGATATCATCTTTGATAAAGCCACCTGATGGTGTACAACTGTAGATATGTTATTGAAAGTATGCCCACCCAGTTCATGACCTCTACTAGAATGACGTTCTTTTGGCTCCCACTGTCGATAATGAACTGCAATGAAGAACCCTTCACCCACATATATGAGTGGAAGATGCATTCACCCTCCTCTAGATATTTAGGCTCATTCTTCTAGATCTCAGTGGTGGTCACAATGGCACTGGGATCCGCATCAATGATTTGATTATGTTTGTCATCCTCCTTCTCAAGTTATGACTCAAAGTTAGAACCTATGTCTGATTCAAAAGCCTTTAGCTCTAGCACTAGTGACTGCTTGGACCAACACTGACTTGTGTTGTGAGTGGAGCTCTTATGGAACTCACACCATTTTACCATCTCCTTCTTTGGCTTCATGGTGTTGTTCATTGCTTGCAAATTCAGTGGGTTGTCCTTGGTCGTCCTGCCTTGGATTTGGAATTTTCTCTGTGGTTTGGGAGCACTTATTTCTTGCTTTGGATTCATAGATCCAAAGTCTCCATTCTTTTGTTTAAAATTTTTCTTGATCTTGACAACATATCGCTATGTCATGCCAAGTGAGGATATTTCCAGAAACTCCATATCATCCTTTATATACTTGTGTAGACATTCGTGGTACTCGAGTACCAAATTCCACTCAGAATCCTTGATACCCAACTTTGTGCAAAGGGTATGGAAAACATTTTTCAACTCTGGCACATCTTGGTCTCTTCTCTACCACAGTGTGGTCCACTCTTTGTATTTATCTTCATAGCTCCTGACAAGGTAGTATTGTTCCTTGATGGCATTTCAAAGATAATCATAGGTGGGCACGACTAAAAACGGTGAGGATTCACTCTTGTCCTTTTGTTCAAAGTAGGTTTCCCACTAGTCATTGACGTGTGAGGCAGCTTTGAGAAGTGAAAAATAATATTTTCCCAATTGGAAATGTCATGAACTAAAAAATATCCTTCCAACAGATTCAACCATTTATCTACAGTGTCTACATATATTAGGCCCTCAAATATGGAAATATGAAAGTTAGTTTGTACCTTAAAAGGAGTGGCACATCTAGAGTTGTTGTTGGATGAACATGCGTCACTTATGGGTAGTCATTGAAGGATCTGGGCAAATTTATCCATCATCTCATTCCTCTATCATTCTAGGGATTATTCAAGAAATATTCTAAAAGTATCTCCTAACCCCTTGTCTTTCTTTTCTTCTGCCATGGGCAGCTGTCGAGGTTTGCGAGGCTTGTCTTAAAAAGGTTCCACCAGATCGAGCCCTAACTCCTTAAACCCTAACCTCCTTACCGAAATGAAAATAAAAATAGAGAAAGAGCATACCACTTTGATACCATTGATCTGAACTTAAATAGGGACACAAAAAATTACATATATAACTATAAATGCATAGGTGCATCAGAAATAATACTTGATTTCATTAATATCAAAATACTAAAATATTCTTACAAACTGAATGGAAATAAACAATCTTGGGTGCTGGTATCTTATCTTTGAGAAAACATGCGACAGCGACATGCCTTTCAATTATGTTACAATGAGGCTCAAGGGCCTATTTATTATTGGACAACAAGATAAAACCCTAAGAAACCAAAACCCTAACCCCATGAGATGTAATGCCAAGAGTTTGTGGGCCTCGTTGGGGTTAGTTCGGAAGCCAACTTCTTGGGGTTGTAACTTTGTCATATTATCTCTATTTGGCACATACAATACCTTGTTGGAAACGTCTCCTTTTAGGGGATCAAAACTTCTCTCGAAGTTTAGGACTTGAAAAATTGCTAAAAATAGTAAACGTTGAAATAAACAAGGAAATAGATGAAACTAACTGGAGGTCTAGGTGGAATAGGTGGGTGGCCACAAATATCTACTTGGATCAGGTAAGAAGTTGAGTTATTCTGATTTGAAAATCTTTGGATATGAAGAATTTGTACATATTTCCAAAGAAAATAGAACCAAGCTAGATGATAAATCTATGAAACTCATTTTTCAGGGATATGCAAAAGAATAATTTGGTTATCATTTATGGGATCTAGTCAAACATAAAGTTATTCGAAGTAGGGATGTTATATTTAATGAGTCATAAATGTTTAATAGGTTTGTAGGTGAGTTGGAGGTCCAGTAAGTTATTGAAAAGTTTGAAGAGCAACACGAAAACATCCCACCAATGCAAGAAAATGGACAAAATATTCAAGAGAAGGAAGGACAACAAGTGGAAAATTATGAACACCAAGAAGAAGGAATATCATAGGAACCTCTACAAGAGATTCAACCTAAAAATTCACCATTAAGGTTGGTTCATGGATCTTCTAGGCCTTAGAAGCCTTCCCAAAGGTATCCTCCTTCAAGATACATTTTATTAACTAATGAAGGTGAGACTAATTTTTTTCAAGAGGCTTGTAAAGTTGAGAAAAATAAACAATGGAAGAAAGAAATGGAGGAAGAAATGAACTCTTTGCTGGAAAATAAAACTTGGGAGTTTTAAAAGTGCCCAAAATGTAGAAATCCATTACAAAAAATATGGATATACAAGATTAAGCATGAAGGTGATGAACAGAAGGAGAGGTATAAAGCAAGGCTAGTGGTGAAAGGATTTTCCCAAAAGGAAGGTGTTGACTTCATTGAGATTTTCTTACCTATTGTCAAAGTGTCATCCATCAGAGTCATTATTGTTCTTGTTGGTTATTTAGACTTATAATGTGAATAGTTAGATGTAAAAATTTCTTTCCTTCATGGTGAATTGGAGGAAGAAATTTATATGGAGAAACTAGAAAGATTCATAAAAAAAGGAAAAGAATACCTAGTTTATAGTTTAAAGAATAGCATTTATGGGTTGAAATAGATACCTCGGAAATGTTATAAGAAATTTGATTCATTTGTGTTGGAACATGGTTTTCACATGTTGGAAGATGACCATTGTGTCTATATCAAGAGGTATGACCAAGGAAAGTCTATAATATGATTGTTATATGTGGATGACATGTTTATTGTTGCGAATGATAAGAATATGATCAATAGGTTGAAGATATATCTGGGTAGAAAATTTTCAATGATGGATTTTGGTCTAGCAAAATGCATTTTGGGCATGAGGATTATGTATGATAGGAAAAACAAAAAGTTGTGGATGTGATAAGAAAAATATATCAAGAAGGTGTTTGACAGGTATAATATGAATGATGCCAAGCCACTTAGTACACCTCGTGTCTCACTTCAAGATGAGTATTGAGTTATGTCCTAGTGATGACAAGGAGAAGGAAGAAATGATCAATATTCCTTACGCTTCAATAGTTGAAAACTTGATGTATGCATGGTATGTACATGACCATACATTGCATATTCAGTGGGAGTAGTGAGTAGGTTTCTTGCCAATCCAGGAAAAAAACAGTGACAAGTAGTAAAATGGATTTTGACATATCTCAAGGGTACTAGTAATTATTGTTTATGGTTTCATCATGATGAGACTATGCTTTAAACATGAGAAAAACTATGCTTGGATTTTGTTTTATTTTTACACAAACTTGAAACAAAGATAAACTATGCTTGAGATAAGTTTGCATGCCCCCAGCAATGACTCAATTCGAGGTACATTACCCCCAAGCTTCATTTCATTCACCTAAGTAGACTACTAGTTACTAACAGGTAGATGGAACGAAGGTTCACTTACGAGATCAAGTGAAAGACTTGACTGAAATTTTATGAGATCTAATCAAAGACTCGAATTAGAAGGGGATTTGTTTCATTTTTTAACAAGATTTACATAGGAAAAGAACCATGCTCATGACACCTATTTCATTTTTTAACAAGTTTGACATAGTAAAAGAACTACCCTCATGGTCCTTGTTTCATTTTTTAACGAGCTTGGCGCAAGATAAGGAACTCTACTCCAGGAATGTGTTCATAGACCAAAAGAGGCCATGGCTTCAAAGAGGTTCTCACTAGATGGGAGAAAAACACTCTTGAAGGGATACATTTTCAGGGATACAAATGAAAAATTAGGCTCCAATGCCCCCAATACATGGTGTACTACATCACCTACTAGATCATCAGTAGATGCAAGCATGGAACAGTTGGCCATGTAATTAACCTATGGCGGGGGTGATACCACTTGCACATGAGAACCATTTAGGAATGATGGTTGAGTGGGAGTTGATTCATGACCAATGAATGTAAGTTGATCAATGATCACAACTTTCCCTTCATGCACAAAACACATCACTTGAAAGAGGGAAGAGACAAGAGCTCCCATGACATAAACATAGTCACAACCAAGGAGTAGATTAAAATGCAACAAGCCTTGGAAAACCATTACGTCTGTATACACAGTATTTCATCCCAAAGTAATAGGTAAATTTAGGAAGGATTCGTAAATATTGATTGGTTCCTCTATTAAAATCTAACAAATTCTGGGTGACACAAACAAGTTGAGGAGAACCTAAAGCTTTCCAAGCCTGTGAGGATAGAATGCTAACAGATGTCACTTCATCTATGACTGTGCTAGATAATGCCATATGGTAAGCATGTACTGCAATCTGGAATGGCACATAATATGAAAGGCGATATCCTGCCAGTCGACTCCAATCAAAAGAAGTGACTAAACTACTCAAAGAGGGTGTTGTAGGAACATGAAATCTGCCCTCTTGCTTGATGGGAATAAGAGAAATTTTGTCATGCACCTCAGGAAGAGGAGGATTTACCTCCAGTTAATTCAAAACTGAAGAAACTAGAAGAACTTGAGAAGTATGAGGCTAAATCTTTACCAGAATGGTATGTTAACTAAAGGTGGAGTCAATACTACAAGTTTGACCAACGATGACTTTTGATTAATCACTAGATCAACTAGTCAAGGATCATGGGAAATCTTTACCCAAGCAGAAGATGAGGTTGAGAAGTTGTAATTTTTTCCAACCCTTTGGAAGATTCATCCATAAAAGGACAAAGGTGAATGGGATGATTACCTTCACACAAATTACAGGGAAATTTTACTTTTCCCTTTTTCCCGTAGGCTTTTTTGTTACTAGTTTAAGGTTTATCACAAGCATGATCACCAGAGGCTGATGAAAAAGTTCCATGTGAACCTATAGACCACACTTCTCGGACTTTGGGAATACCAGGACAATTCCGAAGAAGGTGGTCACCCATACATAACATGTAATGGAATTTTACTTTCTGGGGTTGGTTGGAAGCTTTTTCTACATTAGTTTCATCTGTAGCAATGACTACTTAGTTATCCCCTTGCTTATTTTTCTTCTTCTTTTTCTTCCTCTTCTTCTTCTTCTTAGCTTCCTGGTTACTAGAATCTAGACTTTCACTAGAAGAAGAGGAACTAAAAGGTGAAAAAATAAGTGAAGAAGCTGAGGGGTCAACTTTAGGATCAACACGAGGTTGATGTTGTTCAAGTGGAGGAGAACTCAGTTGAAAAGTAGTTTGGACATTTGGAACCACTAAGGTAAAACAAAACCAAACTGGCAAACCAATGATCAATCCAAGAAGGGACAACATATCCTTATAAGGAGTACCAACATTTCCAAAAGAAGGAAAAGGACTAGGATTCCCATCAAAGGGTTTTCCTTGACTGGTAGAGTCAGGAAATGTTTCCTCCAAGTGTCTCTTTTTCCTAGACTTGTGGCATGCACATCATGAGCTCAAATTATTTATTCAACACATCAAAGCTCATTCTTTCGTATCTATATTGGAGCTCTGACATCCCATAGCACATCTAGGACTCTTCGACACATCCGGCTCAGCTATTCATGGGTAAGAGGTCTCAACATGTCTTTTTCAGCATTTCTGTTGTTTTTTGTGTTTTCACTTATGGGAGTGTTGTTTGCTTGATTTCTTTGAATGCTTGTTGTCTTTTACATGCATACTAGATTTTACTAGCACCATTTCAGTTTTTGTTGCTACCTCACTATTGTCACATGCATGAAATGGTTTTGCACGAATGGTCGCCGATTCGACGACTTGCTTCACCACATGCATGTTGTTCTGTTTTCTATGTCCTTCACTCAATGTTTTCATGCACAATCAATCACTTATGCTTTCACTTAGTGTTGCCATGCATTCACTTTCACATTTTCTTTCAGTTGCCAATTGGCAAGTCTAGCCAGCCTTGACCCGGACTCTGCCTCACTGAGAAAGCATGACGTAATCCAGGGAAGGAAGGCTCTATCTTCCTCTCCAAAAATGTGCATTTTTTCCCAAGCACTATCCTCTAGGACTGCTTTGCACATTTCTAAGGGACAGTGACTACTGGCCTAGAAAATTGTACAATGCAGTCCTTGAGCCTGCAGTCATTGCTAACTAGAATTGCACATTGTACAATCCTAGCAGTCAGCAGTATGCCTGGATTTCGCATTGTGCAAATCTAGTAGCCAATCTTGCCTCCCAGACAGCCCAGACTTCCTTTTGTGCAGTTTTGGTAGCCAGACTCCCAGCCTCCCATAAGAAAATATGAAATCTTTGCATATCATGCCCTAGGTATGTGTTACATCATTACCCAAAGTTTCTTTGTTTTCCGCTGACAGATTTCTTTCCATGCATGTTGCTTCGTCTCCATATCTTTCAAGTGTTCATTTGCCTCTTAGCAGTATAGGATCAATGGCCTCCAAGAGAGTGGGATCAAAGGACACTGATGGAAGTGAAACTAGAGTAGTAGTTGAGTAGGTGTCTACATGTCTACCGATCTATCAAGATACCAAGTTGTTTCTAGAAAAGGACATCAAGCTGAAATGGAAAGAGGTAAATGAAGCATTTGCAGGCACTTTCAGGGAACACCTCAAAGACCACTAGGTGTATGTGAACATTCACAAATCCAACCTATACCAGATTTCATGCAGATACCCCATGTTCCCATGTGCAAACATAATACACTGGATCGTCACACACACTGATCCCGAGACGATGAATTTGAGCAGTGTCAGCGGGACGTATATTACAACCTTCTGGGCACAGGATTATGATGAGATGTATCAGATGTCAAAGCCCATGACTATCATGGAGACTCCCTTAAGCTTATTGACGAGCACCAGTATTGAAAAAAGAATGCTGCAACTTCTATAGCTACCAGCTTTAATTTATCAACCCGAGGTTCATAAAATCTTGGAGGTGAAAGTGCTGTATACAAAAGTACAAGTGATGGTTCTACCTTTTTTCACTGTTCAGCTAGTGAGAGACCACTACGGTTTTCAAGCCAGACTTCTATGGATTTATAAGAAGCTTGATTGTTGATGAAGCAAAGAGAGATCTACTCTAGGAGAAAGCTTATCTACTGCAAATAAGGAAAATGATTGAAATCATATGCTAAAAGAACACCCTTCTCTAACTAACTATTGAGAAACTATGCTTTACAAAAATTCCCTATCAACATGTATGAAATGCTACTATCTAAAGCATGTAAGTTCAAGACATCAAACATCACTACTGTTCATGTAAAGGACTGAAATAAATATGTTTTGTTCTTTTTATTCTTTTTCTAGAAAGTCAAGTGCAAACCCTAATCTCTTTTGGTGATGTGGTAGGTGGTTTAGCGGTTATGGTGGATGGTTGGGAGGTTTTGGATATGATTATAAGGTTTGGGAGACCCTTGGGTGACCTGGTGTGGCTTTCTATATGTTTTCCCTCAATTTAGCCTCAAAATAGGCCACTACAAGAAAACCTACAGGATGTACTAGAAACCTACAAGATTCCTTGTATTTCTATAGGATACATCCAAGAGCAAAACGATGGTTTTTAGCGGTGATAGAAGGCTTAGGGAAGGTGGTGGTTGGGTGGAATGGAGTGATAAAATGCCCAGGATCACTCAAAACTCAATACCAAGGTTAGGAGATGGTTGGATTAGCTCAACATGCTTGGAGGAATTTCTATGTAAAATGATGACATTGGTGAAGATCTTGGTGAAAGAAATGGATGATTATGAATGGATGAAGTTGGGAGGTGGTTTCCTGATATGAGATCCCTTTAAATTTCTGAAGCACCTACTCTACATCAAACATGTATAATTGCCACAAAGTCATGTAAACAAGAAGAATTCTAACAAGTTAGAAAAGAAGAATTTAATGAACTAGTTGTCTACTTCATGCATGAAGAAAATTGTTGAACAAAAGGGAATCGTGGATGAGATCTACTGAAAGGCTGAATATGGAAGAGATGGAAACTAAATCATACACTTGCAAAACCGATCAAATGCTAGTTTAAATACAGTAAACTCTAAATATTATGAAGAAATGGAAATATGTCTTTTTAGGGCTGCTTAAGGGTCTTTTCCTCAAATCATGATCCCTGAGGGAATAAATGAGGCCAAGACACCCACTGATAGATTTGTGGCACTCCTTTTATCTCTTCTACCCTGCTTATGAAGTAAAGCACAAATGGAAGAAAACTAATAAATAACTAATCAAATCCACAATACTTGGAATGAAATACTTCTAGAGACAATTTAACCATGAATCTATGAAATTAAGCTAAGAATACAAATACACGAAGAGGAACCTTTGCTACTAGGGTTGGGCCTTAACCCAAGAGATTCAGTCCTCTGAGTCAACTCAGTGTTGGATCAAGAAAAATCTCATTTTAATTATCAAAACAAAAAATTACATCAATGTCTTCTGTTAGATACCTATACCAATAGGTTTCATTTTTCATGATTGACAAGGGAAGTGCCAATATGATCTACTTTGGTGATGCAAAGATCTCATATTCTTGAGGAAGAAGTATACTTGTTTTGGTTGATGCTGCCCTACTTCTGGATGGGTGATCCAACAGCCTAAGCTGGGTCATGCCATGTTTCAATTTTTGTAGTAGATCAGAGAAAGAAACCTGTCCAAATAGCTCAATCTTGGCAGGTAAAGTAGATAGGTAGAGAAAGAAAGGTTCCCAACTGTTTAATCTGGGGCCTTGGAAGCAATCAGGGTAGCTTTAGATAGAAAATCAAAAGAAAGCTAAAGGGAAAAGAAAAGGCACAAAAGGGTTTGCAAATCTAAGTGCACCCTCCTTGGAAGTAACAAAAATGCTAGGCAATAGAGTGGGTAGGTAGAGGGGGTTGCAGATAGATTGGTCCATGGCATTTCACTGGCCTATAGCAAAGGTGAAAACACGGGGCCAGTACAAATGACCTGTTTGCAGCAGTCTTGCAGAAGCCTAATGGAGCATGTCTAACTTCCAAATCATCCCCTATCCCATTCATGACTAACATCCCTATGCCACCCATGTACACAAAGAAAATCAAAGTCTTTTGTTGTTTCTGAGTTTCTTTAAAAGCCACATTTCTTGTGCAAATATTCTTTTCATTTTGATCTACTTCCTAAAAACTCAGTTGATTTCATAAAAACTTAGTATTCCCCCCCATTCACCTCTTTCATTCATATTAACTACTAACTTATTACTATCTAACTCCCTATACCCCCTATTCCCCTATTACTATGTAAAACTTGGAAAAAACCCAAAAATCTATGTATCCCCTTCCCTGAGCATTATAGCTCTATGTATGACTTTGAAGATCTTCAAGCACTAAAAACATTTGAGCGCAACCCAAAGAGCGCCAAAGAATTAATCCTAGGGATTAATCCAAGATTTTCTCGGATTAATAGCCTTAAACCCACTTTGTTAATAAACCTTTGCAAAAACCCATTTAACCCGCAAACGCTGAAAAAGCCTGGAAAACCCACTTTTTCCAAAGTTTCCGCCAAGCGCGAATTACAAAAGAAAGTAATATTTTATTCTCCCCGCAGTCAAATATTACCCGCACACCTTATCGATCCATCAACAGTCGGATCTAGGCCCTCCCATCCGAAAGCCCACATCATATCGGACAGGCATCCACGATCGAAAGTTAACTTCCGAGAAACTGTCAGAGGGTGACGTCAAGCCTCCGCCACACGTCACTCCCTAGACTCTCTCGGAGCGCCCTCTGACAATACCCGACCCTGACCCCACCTGATGACGTCATGCTGACGTCATCCAAAAAGCGTGCCAATAAGCCAAAAAGTCCATATTTAGCCGTTTTTCGCGTTTTTTCTCATTTTCACTGAAAAAACTATTGCTCCCCTCTACATGAAAATTACGTCCATCTGCCGCCAACCTGCTGAAATCGACTTGAAGAACGCTGCCGCCTACAACCCACCTGTACTTGTCACCATTACCGGCAATTCACCAGGTATTTACCCAGAGCATCCTTTCAGAGCTAAGTTATGTCCATATTTCTCCGAAACTGAATTCACAAGAGTAAAAAAAACCTGTTTTTTCCAATAAATTCCTGGAAAAACGAGCATTCCTCACAATTGCAGGGGTGAATTTCACCTGTTGAACCCATATATAGTCACCCTTCCCCAAATTCCCACTCTGTCCGCGCATTCGTGGACTGTAAACCTAAACAACACAATTCACCAGGAAAACAGAGTTGCCTGCTCCTGCAATCCATCAAGTTACTCTTGTTAAGCATTCTGCACCATTGTCACACCTCATTTACCCTTACAATGGGCCTTACTTCTGCAAAATTAGCCCTCTGTGGTCTCCTACCCGCTAAAACCAGTTCAGCACCAAGTCATAACTACTACTTAGCCATGGAGACGCCAATAATCTTGAATGTTCAACCACTGAATGCCCCACACAGAGAGCTAGAGTGGAAAGCCCTAGGTGATAAAGATTACTAGATGTTAGACTCCATGCCCATGACAACCAAGTTTAATATTCACCTGATGAATAAATTAAAGGCCCAACATCTCGGTGGGGCTGACACCTTAGGAATTTGGGATTCCCACATACCCATTTACAACCTCCCTCAAGTCAATGTCCTCCCAGACTTGATAAAACAATGCATGTCGAGCTATGACCCCTATCAGAGAGCTGTCCTCATCCCCTCAGGCTCAGTATTGTTCCATATCACCCCTGAGGCCATCAATGAAATGCTCCACTTCCACACCACAAAACCTCTAATTCCTCTCTCCATCCATGATCTGATAACAAAAGGGGGCAAGTTGTCTAGTGATCAGATTGCTAGGGTTAATCAATTGTTTTTCCAGCCTCAATATCAGTCCATGACCACTTCCCTTCCCATAGCATATCCATATCTTAATGAGCTGGGAAAAATGATGGTAGATTTGATCAGTTACATCCTGGGTTATGGGACATATGAGGATGTGGATGAAACCATCATGGCAATGCTATCCATTTTCTCCCCAGGGATGCCTCCTATTGTACATTATGACTTTGCTACTTTTATTGCTAATAAGATTCATGAGCAATTAATGAATCTGGAGAGGGAAAAGGTGTTTAAATACACCAGATACATATATCATTTATTCTTGTTCTATCAGCCCGATGCCTTCCCTGTCCCTCTAAAAAAGCTAGATGCCCAGGGAAGCCCAAGGTCGGTTGTGTATTGGTCTTCAGTTTCCCATCTTCTGCCTTATTCACCTTACACCTACTGTGAATTCATTGATCTGTTCATTCATCCAGCTATGACCTTGTTGTTGGGTGTCCCTCCTCCAAGATTGACAGATGAAATGCAGAGAATTCTTCAACTCTCAAAGGCATACAACATTGGTGATTGGTACTTCTACCAACACCATACAGTAATCAGAGTATATGGCTGTGACCTGAATCCCTATAGGCTGCCAAAATATGTCCCTATGAGACTCTTTTCCCTAGAGTACTTCAGACAGTTTGGAAATGCTGACTTTGTCCATTTCCAAAGTAAAAATAAGAAGGTGCAACTAAAGGTGAGGAATTAGCTGGGCCCCTTATTGTACAATAAGAAGGAGGAAGGATGGAAGGAAGCTGATAGGATTCTAGAAACACTCAGAATTCAAACCAGTTTCAAGTGGGTTCCTTATGACTCTAAACACTTCATTTCCCTTAGGAGAATAAAGTACAAATTGGGTGGCTATGTTCATGTGAAACTGCCTCACATTGAAAAGTATGCCAATGCCCTAAGCTGGAAAGAAGGCACCTTAGAGGAGCCAATTAGTAAAGAAGAAATGTTAAGAAGAGAAACAAGCAATCTTGAGAAAGAGGCTGACTTGGAACATTGTGGGCATGTCTCTTCCTCCTGTCAGAGGCAAATTGGAGCAGCAGCCTCAACTTCCACAGCCCAGCAGCAGGTAGCCAAAATCGCCCAACAGGAAACAAATAAAGGTAAGGACAAGCAGGTGGAGTAGGAACAACCACCTCCTACAACAGAGCAACAAACAGAGCATCAACTAGAAAAAGAGGACGAACAGCAACATGAACAGCAGGAAGAACAGCAAGAAGAAACTCAAGAAGAGGGGCAGCCTATGCAGCAAGAACAAATGGCTAAAGCCCCAGCACCTACTGAGCAACAGGCTCAAGAGAACATGCCTTCTGGGCAAGAGAAGATGGTGGAGACCTCAGTGCTCCAAACTCCACAAAAGGTGGAAAAAGGAAAAAAGAGGGACAGAGAGCAGGAGACTCCGCTTACCACATCCACAAACCAAGGGGAGAAAAGGCAGAGATTAAATCCCCTCTCTGAGGAAGAAATGCCTATGGGGCAATCGGTGATAATGGGCCCACCAAGCATGGAGGTATCTGCTAGTTCCTTTCAGCAGGAACAAGAGAGAAATCTTGGAGGAGAGGTCAGCTCCTCAAGTCATCAAAGAAAAGCAGAGGTAAGCATCAAGCAATATTTTACTGATATCAAGAGAAGAAATGAGCCACTCACGCTCCAAATCTACAATCAGTTGCTAAAGATGGCCCCTACAAATCAGCAGAGGCTTATGGCAGCCTATGACATTTCAGAAGGAAAAATGACCATGAGTCATTTCATGCCCACCACGGTGCAGCCACAGTCAGCTGCAGACTACATAAGAACCAACCTGGAGGTTCTAGCAAAAGACATTCACCCCATGGACCAAATAGAACTTCATAAGAAAATGGATGAAATGGTCTATGCAACATTGGCAGACAAAGCAATGTTGGCAAAAAGGCTGGAAAACAACCTAAATAATACAGCTGGCCAACTGGAGTTGGAGAAAGCATCCTCCCTAGCCAAAGACAACAGGATCAAGTCTTTGGAAGATATAATTATAGAGCTGGGGCATGACCCCAAGGATCCAAAGGCCATACAGACGCTGCTAAAAATAAGAGATGCAGATCTTGCAGCCTTGAGAAAGAAAGTAAAGCTCCCAGCAACCATTCACCCCCAAACAGATGAGGTTGCCTAGCAGAAGCAAGAACAAGAGATAGCTACACTGCTGGTAGCACTGAACAAGCAACTAGTGCAGACAGAAGGGACGCTGGAAGACACAGAGGCTACACTGCAGGCAGCCCTGCAGCAGAAAGAGGGAGGCCAGACTTCTCAGCCCCCTCCAGAGGTTATAAACCTTGAGGAGCCTCCAAATACCACTCCTCCTCCCACAGAAGCAGCAGCAGCAGCACCATCAACATCAACAGCAGCACTATCAACATCAACAGCAGCACCAGCACCATCTATAGAGCAGGCTCCGAGCCTGGACATGCAGAAATTGTTGAATGAGGTTCAGGCCCTAGAAGCCCAGATGACAGAACTGAATGGAGACAAGGATGAGTTGGCCAAGCTGAATGAGAAGTATGATAAATCAAAGCAGAATGTGGCTGAGAAAGGAGAGAAATAAAACTCTCAGGAAGGATATAGAGAGCTGAGAGATACTCACCCTTGACAAGTGGTGGCTGAGATCAGACAGATTTTTTGGGCCCACATTGTCCATCAATTAATGGACCATGGCAATACATTGAAAACTATTCATGGCAAATGGAGCTCATAGGCAAGGCACAAGGGAAGTGCATAGAGCAAGGGCATCTCTAGGCAGTATGCCTGAGATAGCTAGCAGAATGATCAATGTGCTCAATAACCGGACAGGTCCTCAGCTGGTAGCAATTGGGATCTCCAACAGGACGGAGACTATCCAGCTAATTAAGAGGGTCCTCACACTGAAAATCCTGGTACAGACATTGGACAGAAGGAGCCAAGATATGCAAACAGAGGTAAACAGGTTCATGGACAAATTTGCTGCATTACAAGGCCGAGGTCTCCCCAGCTTACTCAACAGTGCAGGAAAACTTCTATCACATGAAGTTTATGCAAAGAGGGTGAACACATTTGCCACTAATCAGATCAGTCAAGGATCAAGAAGCTCACAGGAAACAGGGCTAGCATCTGAGCAAAGTCTCTATGACAGAGTAGAGAATTTGTTTTTTATTATGAATGAGATTAGACATTTGTTTGAAACGCCTCCGAACTTCCACAAATACACAGAGGCAGATGAGACCATGGATTCAATTTTGAGGCATCAATTGCCTACGCAGGATTGGTGGGCCTCCATGATACAATTATTATTATAAACAAGAGGTTTCATCTAAATTTTGTCATCAAAATATATAAGTCATCACATTCAGAAAGTATGATGAATATACTATGACCAAAAGGTGGAATGAGCCACCTCAGCATGAAGATTCGGCCACCAAAAGCAGCAATGACAGCTACAGGTAGCAGGGCCGAGAAAAGATTCAGCATGACAGAGCATAAAGACACATCATTCACATCATTCAGAATTTAAAGCAGAAACGCTCAACCGAGTCACTCTCCTCCAAAGGTCAAGAAGAGGCCTGACAGCATTAAAGACCATTTATCTTACACTCAGAGTAGCAATAACTTTCTTATCGATATTTTGTAAAGTTGGTGAACATACATAATGTATCAAGTGACTCAGCAGTTAGATATTTTGTAAAACCTATTTGTATATATTCCCCCTCGCACAAACTTTGAAGGGGGTTGCTGTTGGTTTTGTTGTTCTCTTATGAAGAAATGAGAACTCGGCTGTAATTTGCAGAAGGATGTTATAAATAAAGCTTGGAGTTTACAGGAACTGAGTCTTACTGGTGCATGCTATGATTGGAACCATTGAATGCTATAGGATTCTAGTGCTATGACTTGATATAATAAGTGTTTCTCTATCTCTGTTAATGTTTCTGTTATTTGTTTTAACGCATAACTCTCACATGTTGCTCTAAATCTAGGAAAGAAAGAAAACGAATAGCTCAGGATTTTTCCATGGAGACACCCTGATCTCAATCTATCTTCACTATAAATGTTTTTCATAACTTTCAACTGTTTAAATTGGAATTCTTAATTGCTCCAATAAGCTCTGAATACCTCATAGTCACTATTTGGTAATTCATTTATGCTACTAAGTAGAGATTTTCGTTCAAATTGATATCACACTGTCAGTAACTTCACATCCCATTGTTTCACTCACTAAATCGGAAATTATATTAGCAATAGCCATCTAGCCTTGCAGCAAAACTCTCTCCATCACAGGCACCATAACTATCTCATTTATCTGACTCCATATGCCCAATGGATTAGCATCTTCTGAACTCTTCATGCCCTTCTTACAACCAAATTTCATCAACCAAAGTCTCAAACAGGAAACTGAAACTTTAAACTAGCCTAAGATACTCACAAAGCATAGCTGAAACTTAAAGAGAGAGCCCTCTCTGATTATAGATAGGCTAGGATCTATAATCCAAAGGTTGGTTAGTGGTTACCCCGGCCGTATTCCCTTGGGAGTAATAGGGAACAACCTGGGTGTTAACATAAATGGCGACTCCACTGGGGAAAACCTCAGGATTTTCTAATTACTGTATATTTCCTAAAGCTACAGGTGAAGCCTGAAGGTTAGCCAAGAAGCCTTGAAAGTCGTTTCTGTTTTACATTAACAAGTTTACATAAAAGCTGCTTCAATCTATCTTCATACTAGCTTTAGGACATACACAGCCATTCCAAAATCTTCTCTAGCCCTTGTAGACACAAGAAAATCCTAAAAATACTTAAAAAACAATTTAGAAGCTGGCTCCCAAGAAGAATCAGTGGTATACAAGGTCCAATCCTGACCCTAACCCACCAACTGTTTTTGAAAATCCTAACACAATCCCTAAAAACATTAGGAAGCAACAAAAACAGGAAAACCCTTCTGACTTGAGCCCTGAGACAGCCTACCTTAATCTCGTTCTCACTCCAATCAAGGTCCTATTCCGGTCTACCCCTGGTTCCCCTAGTTCACCATCTACATCTCAAAGCCCTCCTTTCACACCTTCATCCACTTCACATGTTCCCTTGACCAGCACTGTAGTCTCTGCCTTACCTATTACTCCCATTATCCCAGTAGTCCCTATTGTCCAGGTTAACCCTATAAACCCTACAAATATGGCCAATAGATATGCACCCCTGCAGTTACCAGCTAATGTTGCAGCCCTACCTCATGACTACCAATCCAAAATCTCATACTTTGACTCCACTGGCCCTTTCACAGCCATTCAGCATGCCAGAAGAATGCAAGATCATTTTGAGAACTATGAAATTAATGATGACAGTATAAGAATGAGGATTTTTGTTCAGAGCCTGACAAGGGATGTAAGAACCTAGTTTAGGTCACTCACTGCAAATACCATAACAACTCCTGATGAGCTTTACCATGCCTTTACTAATAGATGGGAAAAGAAGAAAGACCCCTTGCACATACTGGGTGAATATTATACAATCAAACGAGGCCCTCAGGAGACCGTTTTGGAGTATTGTGCAAGATTCAACAATGTATACAACACAATACCACAGAATTTGAGACCTCCCCCTGATTTAGCATTATACAAGTTCCCTGATGGTTTTGACCCTGATATGGCATATCAGTTGAAGGAAAGAGCCCCTGAAACCCTTGAAGGTGCACAAAAAGTTGTTGTCACAGTGGAGGCTAACCTTATTGCCAAGAGGAACAGGGCAAGATTGGAAAAAAGAGTCACCTTCAAAGAGGAACCCTCAGCCTTTGATCAGAAACTGGATGCAATACTCACTTGCATGAAAAGGCTGGGTGACAGAGTGGAATCTGTGGAGAGAATGTCATCATGGGAAGCACCACAAAGTAACCCTGTCGGGAACCCAAATTTTAGGAGAAATCAAAACCCAAACATTAGCAAGGCCAGTTCTGATCCAGAGATAAGACCTCCCTTCCAAGAAAACTATACTAAAGCATCCACCTCAAATGAGCAAGTAGATGACACCCACATTAACCTAATGGGCCTAAATGATGAGCAACAAGTTTTCCTAAGTCATGAAGATCACAAGGAGTATGACATTAAGCAGTTCCAAACTAGGTCAGGTGAGTCATTTGACTTTAAATAAGGTTATGACACAGCCGTTTATGAAGTTCACAAGCAATACAAGTGAAGAAGCAAAACTATAAATGTAACACAGCCTGAAAAAGCAAAAGATAGCCTGCAACCTAAAAAAGCCATAGTTACAGAACCACAGGACAAAACTGATTCAGTTACAAATGAAATAACCGTTGAAGAAATAACTGAACTATTCCCCTCAAAACAAAAGCCAATGGTTGCACCACCTTTGCAGCCTAATCCAAATAGTACTCCTCAAGAGATGAGTAAAAAGGATAAGTCTCATGATCAAGACAAGGGTCAAGAGGAAAACACAATAAACAAGGAAAAGATTGTCACCCACAATACCAAGATCCAAACTGAAAGACCATTTGAGCTAGAAGCTGAAATTGGCAAATTGAAGATAGCTATTCCTCTTTCAGAATTAGCCAAGAATGACATTTACAAACAACAAATCAAGAAATCTCTTCAACTAACTCGTAATAAAGATAATGTCAATGTGTTAGATGATACCCTAGAATTGCTTTTCGTCCCAAAGGTTGATGGAAAGACAGCAGTTACAGGGATCTTACCTTTCTATGTCAGCTTGCATATTCATGACAAGATACTACATAATGCAATGTTTGATTCAGGTGCCTCTCACAACCTCATGCCTAAATCAGTGATGGAGAGGCTCAACCTGGACATTACAAGACCTTATAAGGACCTATTTTCATTTGACTCCAGCCAAGTAAAATGTTTAGGCTTAATAAAAGATCTTTGTGTGTCACTGGTCCAGTACCCAAATAAAACAATCCTAATGGATGTTGTAGTTGCTGATATCCCACCCAAATATGGAATGTTGTTATCAATATCATGGGGGGCTAAACTCCAAGGCTCCCTACAATTAGACATGTCATATGCCACCATTTCAGTCTTCGGCCAACCTAAGAAGCTATATAGAGAGTCACTAATGAAATACATGGTCAACAGTGAAGACAAGCCTCAAAACTTTCCCATATATGTTGTTCACTCTGACATAGACTCCTATATTCTCTTCAATGACAATACAGGTCCCACAAATGATGAAGAAATCCAGACAATTAAACAAGATCAGCATATAAATGAAGAAACTCTTGATCTGGGAATATTGGTTAAGGAGTCAACAAACAAAATTGTTCAAAAGGACAAACCAAAGGTAAGCCAAGATCTCAAATTGTTGATGCCAAGTCTCACTACAGTTGACAACCCTTCCCTAAATCAAGAAGTCCTCTAGTTTCTTGAATTCGATGGGTCAGTAAACAAATTTGGGGCAGGGGCAAGGGTTTGGATACATAACAAACAAAACAATCATGTAGAGGGCCGAGTCTATAGGTTAAACTTTAGGTGCACCAACAATATGGCTGAATATGAAGCTGTCTTACTAGGCCTTAAACTAGTAAAGTCCTTACAGGCCATAAAAGTTTCAATCCTGGGAGACTCAGACCTAATCATCCAACAAGTAAAAGGAAACTTTGTCACTAATGACAAAAGACTGAGATCTTATAGGTCTGTTGCTGCTGAAATACTAAATTCCTTCACTGAATTCCAAATAACCAAAATTCCTAGAACCCATAACCTTCATGCTCATAGTTTGGCCACATTTGCAAGCACTTGCAAACTACCTTTTGAACCCCAGCATTGCTTTGTAGTTGAGGTAAAACACAGACCTTCTGTCCCAAACAATGTCAAGGATTGGCAGGTATTTGAAGATGATACACAGATAAACAATTTCCTAACTCTGCAGCAAGAGTTTTTAGGACTAAACATTGATATAGAGGCTGCAAGTGATTCACAAACACTAGCTGAACAACACCACACAAATATCTCACTTGAAATAGCAAATCAAATGCTTTGTCCAACAAACTTTGACCAGGAGAAAATACAAGAACTTGAACAAATTCATTCTGAGGAAATAGCTGATACTGAAGCTGAAGTTATAATTGGAAAGACAATTTTCTTCCAACAGGCCTAACTCCGTTGGAGGACATTTTTTACTTGAATGATGTCCCTAGAAAACCAAAATTGCAGCCCCTTAATGCTGCCATTGAAGAGTTCAACATTGGAATTGTTGAAAGGCCCAAGATAATCAAATTATCTGCATCTTTACCACTTGATCAAAAGCCTAAATACATTGACCTCTTTAAAGAATTCCAAGGTGTCTTTGCATGGAGTTATGAGGATTTAAAGTCCTATGATACCTCCATCATTCAACATACTATCCCTCTTAAGCCAAATCAGAAACCTTTTAAACAGAAATTGAGGAGGATCAATCCTATGCTTCTCCCCTCAATTGAAAAAGAGGTACAAAAAATGTTTAAAGCTGGCATAATAGCACCGATCAAATTCTCAGAATGGATTTCAAATTTGGTCCCTACAAGAAAGAAAACTAGTGAAATCAGGCTTTGTGTTGATCTAAGGAACTTAAATCAAGTATCCCTAAAAGATAATTACCCCTTACCCAAGATG
>APFE031440928.1:331331-341782 GCA_000404065.3 Pinus taeda
ACCATAAAAAGTAGATCTAATCTATAACCGCACATTAATAAGTAGTAAGGATATTCTGGATCTGGATCTACACGGAGCAGAGTGGCACAAAGCCCCAAAATGTTGTGTGAACCTTCCGGACCACATCAAGACATCCCAAGGGTGCATAAACCTGGTTCCAACACCCTCCCCTGCTACCTCGGGTGAGACCTCAGTCCGCGCTCCGCCAGCTATTTCTGAAAGGGCCAGTAGCTGCAGGATTTGTTTGGCTAAATAACTCTTCTGAACCTGGGTCAGGCCCATATAAGCCAACAAATGGTTTCATTGCTGGGACCGGGATCTGCCTAAGGGATGTCTGATGTCGGAACATTAGAACCCCACAAAGAAAGAGCTTGAAGGTTGGCTAGATCAGACGCTTCACAAGTTCGTGGTTTAGGAAAACAGAAACCCACGGATATCGGAGGAAGGGTGCTTGGGTCATTAAATGTACACAGATATCCATGAAATATTCTTCGTAACCTTCCCGATAGAGTTGTACGAGTGGATCACGAGGTTAGCCAACAGTGTGGGAAGGTGCAAAATAGATCAACCCATTGTGTGGAGTCTAGAATTGGTGCACATGCTAGAAGCATCTGAAGATAAAATCACACACGCAGTAGATCACTGGTTGGATTGGGTAATAGGAGGGTTTATTACTGAGTTCGCAATAGACAAAACTGTGAGTTATAGTGAAGCAGAAAGGAACTTTCTCCAAGGGCCACAGGGTAAGTACATTAAATCATTGAATACTTGGATTAAGATGCTATTGTGTGAAAAACAGATTATAAGAATTTATTTATGTCTAGTGTAACGTGGAGTGGAAGAGGCTACCAAGGAACCAAAGGATTAGAGAACAGTCCACTAATTTCTATTTCATAGGAAAGCGAGGAGGAGCTCATGAGTTTCTCTCCAAGAAGTGCGGTCCAGTTTATTAAGCAGCGCTTTCCATTGTTACCACCTCTGTATACACCATCACCTACTTCACTAATGTCAAATCCATCTTCACCCACACCACCTCCACCTCTGCCACCACCGAAGGCTGGGATGGCGAGCGCAGTTGTCGGTATTTAAGGGTGCAGGAAATGAGGAACCCGGTCAGTTTTGGTTTGTGGTAAGGGTTGTATGGGAAGCCCAAGCCATAATGGATGATAAGATAAAAAAGGTTACCTTAGTGAGCGCACTACAGGACTGCGCGTTGACGTGGTATATAAAGTACTCAAGGGATCATCCTAATGCGAGAATAACGACGATCTAGGATGCCTTGGACAAAGGATTTGGCCGACCAAAATCAGAAACACAGTTGGTCATTGGGTTCAAAGAGATAGCGATGCTACCAGGTGAAACCCCATGGGATCTGGATCAGAGATTAACGAGCACAATCCGCGAGGCTAACATGACATTGACAGATGTGCAACATTGCACATGGTTTGTGGCATCCTTGACACCACATCTAAGGATGGCGCTATCATAGCAAAAGATCTCAACCCAAGCCGAAGCATTAGAAACTATGATGAGATTGCATGAAACCCCAATACAGGATCCAGGGTTGGGAGTTCAGCAAATCCACGCGCAACTACAAAGCCTGAGATTAGAAATGCAAAGCTTTAAGCAAGAAAGGGCGACCTGATCAGAGGCGCGTACAGAGGTAAGATGCATTAAATGCAAAAGTCAAGCACACGACAAAGACCATTGCCCCATCTTCGCGAACTATCTGGTGAGGGGGGGGATGGCACTAAAAGAAGAGGTACACGCAAGGTCAAGTGTGGCACCCGCACTCTGGTGTGCGATTTGTCAAGTGGGAGGAAAGCACACAACGGACAACTGCCACCTGTTGTAGAAGTATACCCAGACCCCACAACAACTGTATTGTAACTTTTGTAGATTAGTGGGTCACGATGAGCAAACATGTCAGAGCTATGACTTAATGATGGAAAGGACCCCAACTTATTGAGTGCAGACTAAAGTGTGAGTGTTCGACCCAGCCATAGGGCCACGCAGGGGATTTCAAGGACACAGACGAGGAAGAGGAATGGGGCTTGGGTAAGGGCATGGATAGCGGATCTGTTATAACTATGGAGGGCCAGGACATTACGCTCATGACTTTACTAACCCAACAAGGATATCTTGCCCATACTGAGAGCAGTTTGACCATGAAATGGTAGACTTCCCAACATTAATTGCCCAGATGAGTGAAAAGGGAGTATTACAACCCACTCCAACCCAAAACGTCCAAATGATGAGGTCAGAACCATGCTAAGAAGACCCCAACATAAATATGGTATTGAGAAGCGGTGCACCCACGGGAGGAGATGCACTGAATGAGTTTACCGAAGAGGTGAAGGGTCACGATACCCCTCTAGGGAACCCAAATTTGAAGTGGAACAAGGGAGGAAAATGCCGAAAGAAGCTCCGAAGAGCTTCACGGAAGTCTCTAATCCAGGTAGGAGGGACCCAATTGAGCTGGGGATGGATCCCTCTATGCTTACTACATTTTTAGAGATGTGTATGAAGCTTTTTCGCGACAGTACAACTGTTAAGGGACTACAAGAGCTTATCACTAAGTGCGCAGGGTCAGGCGAGCCATGCGTAGTCTGAAAACTAGGAAGACATACTCTATGTACTGGACATGAGATGCGTATGATGGCGCAAATCGGTGAGTACAAGATGGACCAGGTCATTCTGGATTTGGGGTCGGATGCAAATGTGCTACCTAAGAAAACATGGGAAAGCATGGGTAGGCCCACACTATAGTGGTCTCCTATTCAACTAAGGATGGCCAACCAGCAAAAGATCCTACCGATGGGCCGACTGCAAGGGGTGACAGTGGAAATTGAAGGCGTAAGTACGGAGACTGAATTCAAGGTAATAGAAATTATGGATGACACTAATACCTACCCTACATTGCTAGGAATTGATTAGGCCACAGACATGAATGGGATCATCAACTTGAAAAGACAGAAAATGACGTTCGAAAAAAAGTCACTGGGTGATGAGGATAATGAGGATGAACTAGACTGCATATACCAGATAACAGCTAAGATCAGGGCTGGGTGAATCCCTCAGCGGACAGAAGACTCTCATGGGAGCATGATAGTTCGTGCACATTAGATACGGATGAGGAGATGGAAATATGGAAAAATAGATTGTAGGAAGTCACCACACTCAACTATAAAATGATGATTAGATCATTATGGTGCGTAACCACTGAAGTAAGGCCATGGTCAGCAAACAACGACGCAACCAGTGAGGGGCAGTGCATCAACCCTGACACCTTAATCATCACCCAGAAGCAACATGGTGTGTCGGACGAAGCATCGCGCACACAGGTGAAGCTTAGAAGGAGAAGACGATTCCATGTACGGATTGGAGGATGTGCACACTAGAACAAGGCAACCATCCATTTACAACAAAGGGCATGGCCATATGTTGTGCGACCATCACACCAACTGAATCTGCGCATAGCAAGGGTCCACTGGGCCAATACGACCATACTCAGAGCAGGGTATGCTAAGGGAACTCTATCCACGGCCGAACGGGCCATTTTCCCCATAGTCCAACCTACACCTGAAGACCTGCTTGACAGAATTCAACAGTTATGGGAAGACGTTCGGCACGGAAAAATGAGACTTCACGAGTTAGCGAAAATGAGGGCCAGACTACGAAAGAAAAGTGTGAAGCTAGATGAAAAAATTGATAAAATCAAATTAGAACTCACCCAAAAACACTGTGCATGAGAACTATTAAAGGCACTAGACCTGGACGACTCTCCTACACTATTAGGACAAGCCACGACCCTACTAGCATGGTTGCACATGCACCCTAGGGCACACGAAAACATAGACTGCGATACGCCATCAAACTCAAAGGAATGCGAATGGTGCTCACAGCCTGGGCTAGTAAGGAAGCGGAAGGCTTGTGCGACAGATGCGACCACCTGACTATCTGTAGAGGGCCCAATCCTAGCACTCCATGTAGTTGGAAGAGGGCGTGGGAGTATAAAACAGGCTGCAGAAAAGCTACGTAATGACGGTCAACTGCATAGGACGCACCTGTGCACCAGGGGCTGCGCTGCCGTGGGGAGGGGATGGAAGGTCACTGTTGCAGGTACTTTTCATGACAATGTTTACCATTTAAGACATGGAGGAGCGGGCGATAGGAAATTAAGGTATAAGGATAACTGCCAAATTTGCATTAATGAGCCACAAGGGGGGCGAATGACCGATTTTGAATTTGAAATCATATATATCAAGCAAGCAAAGGGGCATACCAAAATGTTTGATCTTGTGAAGAATTGCACACCCTAGGTTTCGGCCGAAAGGAGCAAGACGAATGACAAAGTATTAAAGGAAAGCCCGTGGTTTTAGGTATTGCCAAAGGAATACCAGGAGTCATTCCTCAGGTCAATAAACCCTACCACAGAGAGTCCACAGAATCCCACACCGCAGGCAGCCAAACTCCCTAAATCATTGAGGATGCTGCGAACCAAAAAGGACCCCCAGATACCAGGACCAGTGAGGCAGTTGCCGCAAAATCCGTGCTTTAGCAAGCTCACAATGGAAGAAAAGGGAAAAACTGTTACCATTGAAAGTGATGAGGAGGATGAGGGATCCCCGACATATGTCGAAGAAATAAACCTCGACGAGGAAATTGTCTAGCTAGTGCGTCGTCCCAAGTATGTTCCTCCAAGCAAAGGGAAGGATAAGGTCCCTACTAATCTGGATGACGTTGACAACATAATCACCACCCCGTCTCTTTCGAAAGGGGTTCTGGTTGAAAGAACGGTGACTAGCTGTATTACGACAACGAAATTTGAAGACTGGGACCTTGTAGATACAAAAAAATTTCCCCATTTGGTGACTAGCGAATTGATGGAGCAGAGCACGGAAGGGACAGTTATGACACTTCAGCTAAAGGAATGGTTGCGAATGGTGGAAAACGCTAGGTTGCTCTGTCTCCTGTCCATTCCCCACTTTCTCCGGCCTTCTATTACAATCTTGGTCATCAGACAGTTGTTGTGTTTGGTGCATGATGGATACTTATGGCTTGGCAAACCCATCCAAATCACAACTGAACTCATACATAGGATCTCACTGCTTCCCTGTGAAGGAAGAGGCCCGCAGGAAATTGTCAATAAGAGCAGCAATGTGACGATGATCGAAACCCTAAAAAAGAAATATATGTTGGAGAAAGGGAAGTGAGGGTACGTTATTGATAGTATCTCGGATAGAGCAGTCTACATTGCTACCCAGTTGCTCGCCGGGAAAGTGATGCAGAAATGTCGTGGCACCGAGCTTCTAGCGATCATCATTACGCTAGCTGAGGAATGTGCAACTAGAGAATGGTTCAATCGGGCGCAGTTCCTTTGAGAAGAATTCTTGACCAATTGTAGGGAGGTCCAAGAGGAGGGAAAGACCTTCCACTATGCGTGGTTGTTATTTCCATTGCACTGGTTACCATTGATCTACCTGAATACAATTAGTTTCCCCCTTTGGACCAGGATTGGCTAGAAGCCACTAGATTTGCGTTGCTCTGGGTGACCAAGGATGTTGAAAGAATCTTGGGCATCAAGATTTTTTTGATATTGATAGAGGTAGATGTTCAACACTAGGTCACCCAGCAACCCCGATTGTCCATCGAAATATATGACAGTGTGAAGCATATAGCTGAGTTTAAGGCAGACAAGCACTTTGTCTACATCTGGGCATGCAAGGACCCCGACCAAACGTGGACTACACTTCCTTTCCTTACCATTAATGAAGCTATAGATGTAGTATTAGATACTTGGCCGCCAGAATGGTGCAGACCCGATGTGGTGGGGCATGATGAGGCTGCCATCAAGAAACAGAAGGCTGAAGTGAAGTACACCTCACAACATAAGCGAAACGAATAGCATGTTGTAGAAGTTCGAACGACTTGGGAAGCACAAACTTTGATAGCCAAACCACTAGCTGGAATGACTGCAATGGATGAAAGCCTTTAGAATGTTCCCATAGAGATGACCATGGAGAGAGGGATGGAAGGAACACCATCAACCACCACGGGTGAGCCTTAAGTTAGCTGGCGCCAAAAAAATGGATGAAGCCATGGAAGAAGGCCAAGGCATCTAAATGGGATGGAGAACTGACCACCTTGACTAAGGGTGACCTAGGTGACATAGGGGACATTGTTCATGAAGCCACTCAGGATGCAATCAACGACGCCATGTTAGAGCAAAAAATTGTGTTGGGGGAGCTCCACGCGCAGCTGCAAGAACTTGGGACATGCGCAACGCAGACAGGAACCACCACTGCTCATGGGGTTACAGGTATGTCAGCCATTGAGCATCTCCTGAAGGCCTAACTGGCTCATACTATCGCGATTCTAGTAGGAGCATTGATAATAGAAAATGAGGACGACAGAGCTGTGGTAGGATGGCTTATGGGGCTAGGACTCAATTTGGCTACCCTCCCGTGTGAAAGCTTGTATCAGCTCCAGGACAGTGCCACAATAGAGCTCTGCACCAGGGAGAGGCGAGCAGAACAGGTACTCAGCAAACAGAGAATTAATATAGAATATTTGAGCCTCCAACGGGATGAAGCCGTCACACAGAGTCAAAAAGTGGAGCAACTAGTAGGAGAAGCATGTTCGTGTGCCCCTGAGCTGGAGATTACGGTTGATTTACCTGTTGGCATATGAATCCACAAGCTAGCTAGTGGGTTCTGTGAAGCAAAGGAGGAGGCTGCAAAGATTCAATTGGAGCTCAATTTGCATATTGTAGAGCTGAAGCTGCAGGCACAATCTTTGACGCTAGCAGAGGTCACCGAGCAGTGCAAAAGGATCATTAGCTCCAGCCGGGAAAATATCACACATTCCATGAAGGAATGCACTGACTTGTTGACTCAGTCGCTTATTATGCTCACTTCACTTCAGGAAGATCCTACCCTACAGTGACTGGAAACCGAGGCAAGAGAGCTCCAGCAAGCCTATGATAATATTAGAGGGACTACGCAGACAACTGTGGTTATGGAATGCTTGGCTAAGATGAGGGAGGCCCAGGCTTTGAAACTCCAAGCTGATGTTGCCCACCAGAAAGAAGCAGTGATTAAAGAACGTCTCCAACCATGGATTAATGAGGCATTCACGGTTTCCATTGCTATTGAGCACAAGGTGGCACACATGAAGGCAGAATATGCACCTAGCATAGAAGCTATGGTAGAGACTGATGTGGCGGTGACACACGTTGAATGAGTACAACAGATTGTGGATGAGTTTGCTGCAAGTACTAGCGAAGCATAGAAATTGTTGATTGACCTTTGCGCAAGGATTGTCACACCAACTACGTGACTGGGGATGAGTCACGATGATTGTGTTGGGGGACTGTTGGGTATCAGAGGGCCCACATAATAGTTTTGGGGCTCAAAGCCCACAACTTTGGGAAAGGTATGGTAAAGACTTCATGAAGTGTGCGGAGAACGACTTGTAAATAAGTCGAGTCAAAGGGTTGTCTACCTAAGAAATAATATAGAATAATAGGAAGTAAGTCGGCTTGCCCATGGTCCGTGGACCATAGGAATGTATAAATAGAGCGAGGCTCTATGGGTAGAAGGTAGATTTTTGGTATGTATTTTTGGATCTGGAATGTAATGGGTTTTTGAGGAACAAAGTCTTGAAGCACCTGTAAGTCTGAGTCAAGGTGTTGGCAGGTAGATAGAGGCTCTGCAGCTGTGTGCGTAGGGGCCTAGTAGAGTCTGTAGCTTTGTGCGCGGACCCCTATAGCTAAGTGCGCAGGGTGGATTTGGATGTATTGGTGAAGGATTTGAATAAAGATAAGTTGATTCTAAATTTCTTTGTTAAATCTGAATTATTGCGGATCTGGATAATGTATGGTTGACATAACTGTTTGATCTATGCGCGTATGCTTATGTTATATGCAAATCTATATCTTTTTTGGGTGCGTGAACTAGTTATTTCTGTTAAATATTTGCTTAAAGACCATAAAAGGATCTACACGAAGGAGAATGGCATGAAGCCCCA
Source organism: Pinus taeda (assembly GCA_000404065.3). Classification (NCBI taxonomy): domain Eukaryota; kingdom Viridiplantae; phylum Streptophyta; class Pinopsida; order Pinales; family Pinaceae; genus Pinus; species Pinus taeda. Next base: position 339,363 of record APFE031440928.1, read on the forward strand.
GAATGGTGTGTGAACCTTCCAAACCACATCAAGACATCCCAAGGGTGTAGAAACCTGGTTCCAGCACCCTCCCTTGCTACCTTGGGTGAGACCTCAGTCCGCACTCCGCGGGCTGTTGCTAAAAGGGTTGGTAGCTACAGGATTTGTTTGGCTAAATAACTCTTCCAAACCTGGGCCAGGCCCATATAAGCCAACATTACTTTACTACTTCCTCTAAGGATGATGTACTAGGGGTTGGACTTTGGAGTATGTGTTCAATTAAATCATCTTCATCCTGTTGTTCCCCTCCCATGGTTGTTTTTAAGGTATAGAGTTAGGGGGGATAAAATTCATCTTCCTCCTCCTCTTCCAGCCACAAAGGTAAGTCATGTTCTAGAGATGGTTGAGAAGAAGGGTATAGGACTAACTACTTGGAAATATGCCCATTATTGATGGTCATATTTCCAGCTCTGTAGTTAATGTAAGCATCGACAGTGGCTAATGACAGCCTCCCAAGGATGAGAGGGTAACCAATAAGCGTAGCCTTAGGTTGGAGAACTAGGAAATTTATAGGGTATTCACAAGAATCAATGGAGACCATCACATCCAGCAAAATCCCATCAAGGGTCACTATGGAGTAGTTTGTAAGTTGCAGAACTATTGTGGTCTTCCTCAATGAACCTTGGAGGTTGAGTTTGAGCATAGTGTCCTTGGTCATCACATTAATGGCAGCCCCAAGATTGATCAAAGTGTGTGGGACAATGGTGTCATTGATGTGCACATCTACTATAGGGCTTCTAGGGTCCAAATACTTTGGATAGATTACCTACCCCGACATTAAGTCGGACAGTTGTCCAATGACATTAATGGTAGGGGCATCTCTTTTTTTCCTCCCCAGATTCTTGAAGCACTTCTCCTTAATCAACTTGTTATAAATAGGTACATCCTTGATAGCTTGGAGAAGTGGAATTTTGACACATAGGTTTTTTAATTCTCCCAGAAGTTCAGTCTCTTCTAGGGTATGCTGGGGTGGTTGGGTTAATCTCTCAAGAAAGGGTGGTGGATTTACTTTAAGCATTCACTCCTCTCTTTCTTTCTCAACCTCCCTAGTTGGAAGTAGAGGTTGGTTGTCTGGGAGTACTCTCCCGGATCTCAAGTTGATTTCCTAAATCTCCACAACATAAGCTGGATATGATGTCTCTCCATTGTATAATTGTTGTGCCTGTCTATTGTTCAAGTTTGGATTTGGTTGGGCAAGCATATAGGGTTGTTTAGGGGTCCTAGGACATTGTTGTATTGGGGCCTCCACCGCTGGGGTCGTGCATTCCACTAAACCAAGTTCATAGGTTTGCCATATGACAGAAAAATCAAATAAGAAATTGTAAGGGTCTTCTGTGGTTAGGCCATGGAAATGAGGATGGGAAGAAGGGCTTATATTTTCATCTTAATATTCCCATTGGTCTCCTTGATGGGGAAGGAACCCTCAACTCTTTCTCTATTTCCCCTATCATTTCTGTTTTTCAGCCATAGGTTCAGTAGGAATGGGTTCTCCTTATTCTTCTTCCCCTGTAGGTTCTTCAAATATGTCTGGTTTCTCACCTAAGGGTTCCTTTAGTTCATAGCCACCAAAGAAGAGGGAAGGTTGGTTGTTCGAAGTAGTAGGGGTATTTGGCAAAAATTTCCCTAAGTTATCCCTATTCCTACGAGGCATGAAAAGAAATGTTCTTTTTTGGTTTTGTGATTTTTTCAAACTTTGAAAGTGATTGCAAAATTGAAATTGCAGACTGAATGAAAAATACGGACTAAATGAAAAGATTAACTGCTTGATTGAAATCTAACTTGCAGAATGGAAAGGAAAGAAAATAATGTAGAATGAAAAGGAAGCAAACTAAATTACTTTTGCAGAAATGAAACTAAGAGCGAAATATTAGAAATAAGAAATAGAAGAAAGAAAGAAGTAATCACATAATACTCAAACACCTCCCTGGAAACGGCACCAAAAAGTGATGAGCACTAGTATTGCAGTAAGAATCCAGCAACTCCTGGAGCTACTAGCGTTACTTTATCAACCCAGGGTTCGTATAAGCATGGAGGTGGCATTGTTGATACACAATTACAAGTCATGGTTTTGCCTTTTGTCACTATTCAGTTAGTGAGAGACCAATAGGGTTTTCAAGCCAGGCTTCTATGGATTTAGAATAAGCTTGATTGTTAATGAAAGAAAGAGATATTTACTCTAGGAGAAATCTTATCTACTGCAAATAAGGAAAGTGACTGAAATCCTATTCTAAAAACACACCCTTCTTTAACTAACTACTGAGAAACTATGCTTTACAAAAATTCCAAACCAACATGTATGAAATGCTACTATCTAAAGCATGGAAGTTCAAGACATCAAACATCACTACTGTGCATGTAAAGGACTGAAATAAATTTGTTTT